>JAQGBV010000377.1:0-29842 GCA_034698685.1 Isotomurus pseudopalustris
AACGTATAATTGATTAGACTTCTAATTTTAATCCAGCATACGAGATGTTTCATAAGAGTAAACCAAAACTACTTTTTTAATTGAAAAGTATGATCCATTAGGGTCTGTTATTTTCTCCATAAATATTATGTTCCCATAAATCTGCATAAATCACAAGAAGCAGTCTCACAGTCATGATAAAACAACGTTCGTTAGTCAATAATCAAGAACCACAATAAATAAATCCACACCGTTTTGGTGCTTCTGTTAACCGTTGCGAGCAGAATTTAAATTTAGTAAAAATTTATAAATAATTGTATCGGTAATGCGTAGAGGTACATTCTACGTCAGTAAACAATTTTAGTGATATTTTTAAAGGAAGCATTGGCATAATTGTCGTACTCAACAACCCAACAGAAGAGTTTGGAGATCGATATTGGTTGATGATAATAATGGAGTTTTAAATAGGGACAAAATTGCGTTGTTATACAATCAACGGGGAAAGAGAGACGGTTTACAGTTTGGTGTAGCAGGTCTGGAAGGTGTTTTTTGCATATGCAACAATGTGCAGTAAATGTTGGGGTGTAAAAATGGAGAAAAGGCATTGTACGGTAGTGGTCTACACGTGTCGAGAGTACAATGCCACTACTACCACAGAGAATCCAGGTTGTGCAAAAACGCAGAGTTCATTCGCGAATTCATAACATGGCAATCTTAATCATCAGGCAGAATCCACTTTCTCGTTTTATTCGCAACTTCCAATGAGAGAAATGTTGCCCGACTGCTTCCACCAAATGCTGTAACAACTAACTTATGCCCACAGCCACACAACCTGCGTGGAACTATTTTTATACGGTCAAATGTAAAATGTAATCCTTCGGTCTTCAATCTCAATTCTCAATCTTCCCTAATCCCTACCTACCTGCCTACGCTACGTGTGTACTCTTTTATCTATTACACTTCTACTTCTACTCCCGACTGTTTGTTTATGACCAATTAAGCTTCGTTATTTGGTTTATTCCACTCAAACATCCGCAGTTTTAATTGCTCCACCTTCTCCCTAATTAATCCCTCTCTCTTTTCTGGGCTTCTCTAAGGCAAACATCTCGAATTTCAAAGTCATCCGTTTCGTAACTAACAAAGATTTATTGTGCTCACAATAATTACAAATGATGCACCATGCACCCAAAAAGAAACTCACAGGAAATCAGGCAATATACAAAATATTTTTTGCGCTGAAGCGATGTAGATTTTTTAAGTTGAGCTGCAACAAATCAGGAATGGCAGATCCAGAGTTCCAGAGGAAGACATTTTGAAAAAACATTGACAGCCAAGAAATTAAAGAAGTAGACGCATTTATAGAAAACTGTATTCATCTCTTGGCTGCGTGCTGCGTCTATAAGTTGAAGTTGTTGAAGTTGCGTAAGCTGTAATTTGCAATTTTTTTGCATATAACTTTCAGCACGTAGTATCTTGGAAAGAAATAAAAGAAGGGCCTTCTTCCATTCATTCATCTAATCTTGTATTGCTCACTGTTACGTCGTTACGATTGCCATCAGTTGAGAGTTCCATCGACATTTTTTAGCGATTCTCTATAACTCGTTACATGTTCAGGCACTTTTGATTTTTATAACTTTGAACTTTGAAGGGTCACGACATACACTCTGCTAGCTTCATCTCACGCAAGCGGGGAATGGCTTTTCATTATTTGGTTTGATTCATCCTTAAGTGGTAAGGAAAGGTGAATGATGCATGCCTTATAAACCACAAAGGCTAGTTAAGTAGCCAAATACTACGCCATAGTGGCGATAGAAATTGAAAGTGAAGGAATGGACAAGATTCGATAAATAGACCCACCATATTATAAAATACTATAAAAATAGATAAAAGTGGGTAAAGTTTATATTAGTAAGAAATACTTAATCATTGTTGGAGGGTTAACGGGGGATTAACTGATTAGTCTACCGATTACCTAAAGCTGAACGTGTAACAGACTCTCATTATTAACAAACTTAAACCTAATTAAGGAAGAATCAAAAAACTTAAAAGCAGGAATAGAAGTTGACTGACAGGTTTCTTACACGTGTATGAATTTGTGAAGTATGAATGACTCCTACTTGAACGCTAGGTGCTTTTTATAGACTTCAAGACAAGTTCATCCGATTTATTTTTACTGTGCAGCACACACACATCTACCAATTTGTTGAACTAAAGTAATTATAGTATTATGGATCAACTAAAACAAGACTAATGTTTGGGTTAGAGACCATCAATGTGATGGTTTGCGCTTCGCTGTTACCACCGAAAAAGCTGCCTTTCTACTGTCGACCGCGTATACTTGTAGCATACGCAGTAAGCTCGTGTTTTATGCTTTAGATTAGATCTGCAAAATGTTGCACAATAAAGAATTTCTCTCACTTTCAACTTAAAGACAGTCTTTCTGTAACATGTATTTATCCATAGACAATTATCCGTGTTTGTGGATAATTACGGTTAGATATTTTTAACAATACAACGTCTATGCACTTTTTGTGAATTTCTTGCAGATAATATTTTTGAAACAATCTTTGACCTACAAACACTTTCGTAATTCGTAGTATTTATTTTACCAGAATTCATTACACAACTCAGGCAGGGAAACATTTTTTGATTACTTAAATGTGTTTCCGGTGGGGATATAAATCGACTCATCAACTCTATTCTGAGGAGGTCTTTTGGAGTTCAGCCACGCATGAAGTGTTTCTCATACATCAAACATACAATGATTCAAAGTTGTGTGCTTAAATTAGTTTTAAACTTTAGGCTGGTCGAGTAAAATTGGCAGAGTCTATTTTATTCAGTTGTGTTGTGTGGAGCCGTCCACGATTGAAATAGGAATCGTGAATAGTCTTTTTATAAGTTGTATAATGCTATGCATCAAATAATTGAAAATTGAAGTTATCATTATGTATTACCTATGTGGTGTCAACGAATTTACGAGAAGTTTAATATTTCAAATTGCGTGTTTGTGTCAGACTAGTCAGACGCTGAAAACAACTCTTACTTTCTGGTCAACTTTATTCGAAAATTTACGCAGTTGCATTAAGTGTATTGTTTGGGAAATAAATGATACGATCAACAAGTTGATGCATAACACACGAGCAATGCCGGGCTTGAATTACCAAGTCGATGCATACATCCAATTAAAACAACTATTTCGAGAAAATTGTTGTATCAAATAAAGTCGATTTAAAATGTTTAAAATGGTTATGAAATGGTTTTAAATTTCACGTGCTATGGCTTTAATAGATATATCAATTAATGCAAAGTGCTTAGCATTAATTTAAAACAAGGCGAAGCATGAAAAATGTGCCTGAACTTTATTTGCTTTCGCTCGAAAACTGTATAGCTGACTAGCTAACAGTACTTCTTTATAAGTAACTATATTCTCCAAATAAGAAGTCGGTAAAGTGGTTTTGACTTATACGTCAGTACTCTACTAATAATAATTTAGTGAAATTGAAATTTAGTTTAAAAACACTGTATGTACTGTGCAGACAGTAACTCCATTTAAAAGGTGGTATGTGAAGTTGATGTTACACACGCGAGACAGTAAAGCTACCTGACTGGTTTATTGACTCATCGTATTCTCCGTAACTCCAGACACGTTTGAAAGGAATACGCAATCCATCCGCTCAGGAATTCACTCGTATGATTTTTAATGGCGATGAAAGTCATAAACAAACAAACCACATTTTTAACAATCCCAGGAAACTATAAACTAAATCCTTTGCCCTTTTGGTAGTTCGGAGGAATAGTGAGAACGCACATGGATTTAATATATATTAAACATTTCCTTAATAAGCTACCGTCTCGTAAAAGAAGTTGGCACACACACTTACATCCAATTGCTTAAATCTCGTCGCATGCATATCTGCTATCATTAATAAATTACACAAGCTCTTTTCGGTCCTGCAGCTCCCTAAATAAATCAAAATCTGTAAAGAAATTCTTGTGCGACGAGCTTTTTAGTTTTTAGCAGCATTTTAAGCACAATTTGCAGTTATGAACGTAGTTTTATCTCATTTGCTCCTACTGTTCAATTGCATTGCGGTGATTGTCACTCTTCCAATTCCGGGGAAAATAAAGCTGTTCGTAGCATCAGAAAGCAAACCGATACATGCAAATAATTCGCATCTGCTGCTACTCGGCCAACTTCCGTTTGGGAAGCGTCTTCCCACAGCGTCGGAAGAGCAAAGAGAAGATCTCAAAGTTAAACCGATTCCTGTGATGGGCAGAAGTTTCGGGCGAAGTATGCAGGGGGGTAACGAGTACCTTGGAATTACGGGTGGGAATGGGAAGCCACCGGCAGTAACTTCCGCCTTAACCGCTGAGACCACTGAGGCCTACACAGGCCCTGCACTCGAGAAAGAAAGACACGATCTTCAGTTAGAACAATGTCGGACTACTTTCTCCTTATTAGTTCTTTCGCAATTAATTGCTGGCCACGTTAAAATAAGCTTATTCTTATACTTTGAACAGTTGCGGAGCTGATGGAGGCAAACATGTCGGAGCCGATTGAAATCGACAGAATAGCTCCAGAACAATCGATCTTTGCTCATGTCCGTTGGTACGAAGAGTACTTTGAGGACACGAAGATACAACTCAAGGGAGACGAACTGAATCCCTTCGAGTACGATCTCTTTGGAAGCTGTCTCCCCAAGCAGACGGACCTCAGTAGTTTGGTGGAGTTCGATTCCTCCGACGATATTGTCGACTTCTACGCTGTCCTCATGAAGGACGACTGTCACGGAGATGTTGTGAAGATATACAAGAGACTTACTAACCTAGGCTACCTCACCATCGGAGTATCTGGACCACTTAAGTATTTCTCCATTGTCCCCGGGAGTCCTCTCCTGTGAGTCATTTAACAAACTTAATTAATCCATAATCCCAAACAATCTCACTCTGTTTTAATGGGTGAAGGTTGACGGAGACTCTGACGACAGACGAGCTGAGGTCACTTCTCCGTCTTCTCAAGATCAGCGCCTACTCCGAAGTCATATCTTCGTTGATTTTAAATCCCGTTGCGGCCTTTGATCCAAAGTTTCGAGTTTTGTCTTACCGAGCGTTCATTCTGATCAACACGGTTCTCCACATTCTCGACCTCATTTTGGTTCGTGCTGCTCACCTATACACCGAAGTGGTGCGGAGTCTGTATAAAAAGTTGCTCGTGATGGGCCGTGAAGTCTTCTGTCGCTATTCTCATCCACCTGATGACATCGCACAAAAGCAACGAAGGAAGAATGACGCCATAGCCACAACGATCCTTATGGAGTATCTTTCCAAGTGTGCCATTCATCCGGAGGAATGCATTCAAGAAGACGCTCATGTTGGATACAGGAAACTGTACCTTGACGAAAATCTCCAGCTGTTCGCAAAGTATAAACCAAAAATCGAAGCGCTGCACCATAAGCCGTCTTTCAAACACGTGTGCACCCTCATCTTCCCACTCCTAGATTAACACAGCATTTTAATTAGCCTAATTAAAACATACTTTATCATCGTCAAAGGATAAATGTATCTGGAATGTATTTATTAAATTCAAATTAAATGGAATGAATATGGAAAGTACGGGGAATGTTTTAATTCAAAAATACGCAATTTATTCTTGATCGTGTGTTGGTGACTGGTGAGTGTGGAGACTGTCCTTCCTGATGACTCCAGATTCATAATCGATGTAGTTGTCAAAATGGTCTCATCCTTGTTTACCTGGACTCCCATTGTTATTAATGTTCATGTAGTAGCTGTGTTGTTTATTCTTATCTGAACAAGTGAAATCGGCAACAAGTAATCAATCGATTGATTTGACTGGGTAATTTATTTCGTGATGAGCCACACGTTCGCCTTCTCCTTATCTGCACACACACACACACACCGATTATTACAATCCCGATTTCAATCACTGTGTAAGTATTTAACTAGTCGATATTCCTAAACAAGGAAAAACACATGGGGCAAGTTACACCCACACACTGCCGTTCTTAATCTTCTTCCCATTTGCATAAAACTGCATTCATTTGGCAGCAATGGATTTCGAAGGCAAGAAGTCCGTTCCGAATCCTCACAAAGGGGCGAATCCGATCTCAAAGTTGTTCTTCTTGTGGGTGATTCCTCTGCTGGTGCAGGGCACCAAAAAGACTCTGGGCGTCGATGACCTCTACGACACACTCGAAGAGGAAAAGTCTTCAGTCGTGGGAACCCGTCTCCTGAAGTATGCGTCCACATTAATTAACGAAACTGAAAGACATGCCCGGAGTTAATGTTGAAAATGTAGGTGGTGACCTCATTTTGCATTCTTGATTTCTTGTAAAGGAATTGGGAGGAAGAGTTGGTGAGGGCGAAGAAGAAGGGGAGGAGTCCGAATTTGGGGTCAGCTTTGATGTCGACCCTCGGGAAGGAATATCTCCTCACGTGGATTCCTTTGGCGTTGGTCGAATGCATCTTTCGAATAGCACAAAGTCTCTTCCTCCGACTTCTCGTTAATTCCTTCACAGACGAAGGAGCAACGAGAGGCGACCAGTTTCTGTACGCGGCAGGAGTGACCGTCGCCACGTTCCTCGGCACACTCTCATTTCACATCGGGTTCTTCGAAATATTCAGAATTGGGGCCAAATGCCGCGTCGCTTGTTCTGCACTTGTCTACAGAAAAGTATGCGAGTCACTTTTCGCTCCTATGTTCCTGTGAGAGTGCCTTAATGTTCTCTCTGTGTTCTCTGAAGGCACTTAAACTCAGCACGACGGCACTGGGGAAGACAACGATGGGACAAGTGACGAACATCCTCTCGAACGACTTAAGTCGATTTGACCTTAACCCAGTTTACTTTCCGTACTTATTTCTCGTGCCTGTTCAACTGACCGTCTACCTCTACTTCATCTGGTTGGATTTTGGAGTCTCGACGCTTGTCGGTCTTGCAATCGTCGCTCTCATAGTTTTTCTTCAGTGTAAGTTCACCCACAATGTCTTAAGCCATACGAAACAAAATAGTAAAGTAATCTAGACGTGCTGTGCAGATTGGAACGGGAAGTTGTCGATGAAATATCGGAGTCAAATAGCAACGCGTACTGATGAAAGGGGACGACTGATGAACGAGATTATCGTAGGAATGCGTGTCATAAAGATGTACGCATGGGAAAAACCGTTCACACGAATCATTGACACGTTGCGGAGGTTCGTTCGAAAACAAAGCGTAAAGGTTTTAAGAGTTCAGTTTTAAGGCGCATTGTATGTGTGGGGTCTGTGATGTGGTAGGTTCGAGATGACGGTGATAAGGAAGCGGTCGTACTTCAGAGGAATTTATTTGTCTGTGAACTCTTCTGCAGCGAAGGTTGTGCCTTTCCTCACTTTCCTCGCCTACGTGTCCGGAGGAAATGAAATCACAGCGGAGAAGGTCTTCTTCTTCGTCTCCTGCTACAACGTCATCATTCAGAGCACGTCGGTGTTCTTACCCATGGCTGTCGGTGGCATGGCTGAGATTAACGTCGCTCTACGTCGCGTTCAAGTACGGTAGCAGTAAAAGCGCAGTTTCTTAAATCTGTGAACACTGTGAAGTCATTTCTTCAAAATCGCAGTTTGTTTTTTCTGTAGAAATTCTTAATGCTGGACGAGAAACGAGAAGAAATAGTAACCGGCGACAATAAGTCATTTTCAGAAGCTTCAATTCATCTAAGAGATTTGGATGTGAGGTTAGCTGGCAGTATTTCTTTAGCGTGTCCCTAATGATTATACTACAGGTGTTTAATTAATTGCTTGATTATCAATTCCAGTTGGGTTGACGAGACGCCAACGCTGCATAAAATTAACTTGAGCTGCAGTGGAAACAAAGTTGTTTGTATTGTTGGTCCCGTTGGAAGTGGAAAGGTACTCCTCACGACTTAATGTTAATAACTCCTTTCTGTTCGACACTGTTGATTGATAAGGCTGTCACGTATTTGCATAGTCGACACTACTGCACACTCTCCTTCGAGAGTTGAATGTGTTGAGTGGAAATTGCGAAATCCACGGTCGAGTTGCATATGCATCCCAAGAGCCGTGGATTTTTGCGGGGAACGTGCGACAGAATATTTTATTCGGCCGTCCCTTTGACGAGTCTCGTTACGAGAAGGCCACTCAGGCAGCAGCCCTTCGGGATGACTTCAAACAGCTTCTGTACGGAGACATGACAATCGTTGGAGATCGCGGAGTCTCGCTCAGCGGAGGGCAGAAGGCGCGAGTTAATCTCGCACGGGCGCTCTACCAGGAGGCGGAGATTTACTTGCTGGACGATCCCCTCAGCGCAGTTGACACCAAAGTGAGCAGACATCTCTTTGAGAAGTGCGTGAGGAAGCATCTGCAGGGTCGTCTGAGGATACTCGTCACCCATCAGCTCCACTACCTTCCACAAGCTGACCACATCGTCGTCATGAACGAAGCAAGTTGACATTCAGTTTACATTTAATTGTGTTGAGCTGTAAGTTAAAGTTGAGTGTACTTCATGCAGGGTCGAATATTGAGTCAAGGTTCGTACGAAGATGTGACGAAGGGAGGAATCGATTTTGTTAGTCTTCTTTCTTCTGGAGAGGAAGAGATGACTAAGAGGAGAATGAGTGAAGCTATCCCAATGCCAGTAGAAGTACCGGAAGAAGTGAAAGTGGAGGCTGCAAAGAGTTCTGGAGGGCCAAGGAGGCACGTTGAGTCGATGGCAGAAGGTTCGATTTCGCTGCGTCTCTACTGGGACTACATCAAAGCAGCCAAGTCGGACTTTGCACTCGTCCTTCTCTCCGTTGCATTCGTCCTCACTCAAGGAGTCATCAGTTTTGCCGAATTTTGGCTCTCTCTGTGGTAACTTCTGATCTCACCATCACTGTAACGTGTTCTCCATGTGTGTCACTTGCAGGACAAACGCGGAAGCGAAGAAGGCGTCAGTAGACTCTGAGGATTACTTGGGTCAGTCTGTCTACTTGTGGGTGTACGGCGGTGCAGCGGCTGCAGTGGTCGTCGGCAACCTGCTACGGGGCTTTGGGTTCTTTTCGTACTGCACCAAAATCAGCGTCAACGTCCACAACCTCATGTTCACGAGTATCGTTCGGTCTCCAACCAAGTTCTTCGATGACAATCCCTCCGGTCGGGTGATGAACAGATTCACGAAGGATCTGGGATCCATGGACGAGCTACTGCCCCCAACGTTCTTTGACATGATCATGATATTCCTACAGCTGTTTGGCGTCGTAGCAATTGTCATAGCCTCCAACTACTACATGTCCATCCCAGCTGTTATTGTTCTTGCCGTGCTGTATGTCATGCGGAAGTACTACGTGATGACGACACGGGCGATTAAACGGATAGAAGGAGTCTGTAAGTCTACAAAAGTCTTCCTCCAAGTCTTGGATTTTTGTGTGTGAAAGTTTAAGTGGTTTGTTGTAGCTAAAAGTCCTGTTTTCACGCACACTGCTGCAACGCTCCAAGGACTGACGACCATTAGGGCGTCTGGTGCCGAAGGGAAACTTGTGGCGCAGTTCGACGGACTCCAGGTCAGTCGAAACTCGGTTCCTCATCTTCAAGAATTGCCATAAGGTACTATGATTGAGGTCTTATATTTTCAGGATATTCATAGCGCCTCCTACTTCGTCTTCTTCTCGTGTGCACGAGGATTCCAAGTTTGGATTGAGATGGTGTCAATAGCCTTCCAGTCTGTTGTCACCTTTGGACTACTTTTTTTCCCAGGATGTTAGTGGTATTAATTAATTAATTGCAACTCGGAATAAGTCATTAACGACCTTCGTACGATTTACTCTTCCAGCGACGATGGGAGGAAATGTAGGCCTCGTTGTGTCATCTGCTATTCTTTTAACTTTCTGGTTTCAATTCGGAATGCGTCAGAGTGCGGAGGTAGAAAATCTCATGACTTCAGTTGAAAGGAATCTCGAGTATTCTCGCCTTCCTCCAGAAGCTCCACTCGAGTCGACACCAGGTTAAATAATAATTTGCAACAAATCAATTCGACTGATGACTCACCTTCCTATTGTTCCTGCAGACAAGAGGCCTCCGAGTGGATGGCCAAGTTTAGGAGCAATTACATTCTCAAAGTTGTCACTATCCTACGGAGAGAAAGACGTGTTGAGGGAGCTGAGTTTTGAGATTGGGTCGCAGGAGAAGATCGGAATCGTGGGAAGGACGGGCGCTGGAAAGAGTTCAATTATCCAAGCCTTGTTCCGCATGACTGAGCCACGAGGGGACATCACCATTGACGGAGTTCGTATCAATGACATCGGACTTCACGACTTGCGCCAGAGTATCTCCATCATTCCTCAAGACCCGGTGCTGTTCTCAGGAACGATGCGATACAATTTGGACCCCTTTGGCCACTACTCCGATGATGTCCTCTGGATGGCTTTGGAAGATGTGAGTTTTAAAGATTTGCAGCCCACTCAACTGGTGACACATCACCGCATTGTTTACTTACTGTCTGTTTAGGTTGACCTTCGAGCTGCAGTTCCCAACTTGGAGTTCCCCGTGTCCGACGGAGGAAGTAATTTTAGCGTTGGACAACGTCAACTCGTTTGTCTCGCAAGGGCGATTGTACGAAACAACAGAATCATCGTTATGGACGAGGCTACAGCAAATGTGGACCCCAAGTGAGTTCCCTCCTACGTTCGGAAATTGAGTGTTCGGAGAGGAGTAATGAGGTTGTGTTGCAGGACGGATAATTTTATTCAAGAAACGATACGACGGAAGTTTAAGGAGTGTACGATAATCACGATAGCCCACCGACTTGTCACTGTGATGGACAGCAACCGCATTCTCGTGCTGGATAACGGGTGTTTCCAGGTAGCACAGCGTTTCTAGACATTCCAGATGTTATGTTAACTGAGCTCATTGGCTGGAATGCTGTTGCATGGTTTAATTGCAGGAATACGATTCTCCTCATGTTCTTCTGCAAAACCCGGACGGAGTGTTGACGTCGATGGTGAACCAAACTGGAGAGGCCAACAGAACTATTCTTTACCAGAAAGCAGAGGAGGTAATTAGAATCGATTTAGCTTATGGCGTAGGATAGGCTTATAGGAATTGTGTATTGGCCCACTAGGCTTTTGCTCTGCAGCGTCGCTCCACAAAGTAACCACACCCTCGTTCTTGATTGAGTATGCGTACTGCTGCAGCAATTCTGGAGAAGTCTGGAGAAGGAGACGCTGTTGGAAAGACGTGTGTGCGTAACACCCAATCTGCTGCAGTGGCATTCGATTTGAGGGCGTTAAATAAAAAGGCTGAATTGTAGGTGGCATAACTTTAATAAACAACGTCGCAACCATCTGCTGCAGTAACTAAAATATGAGTGAGGAGATAACAATGGGTGAAGATGAGTGGGTGTTAGTGAACGATGACAGCGTTGAGTCCCGGGACACGTGATTGTCGTGAGAGGAAGTCGAGGAACAGCCACCCGCGTTGGTCCGCCAGTCCGTGGTACTTCAGCTCATCCTGCACGTAAAACCTGTTCACACGCTCCTCCCCCGCTTCGAGGCGCTTCCCGGGCTCAGCCACCAACTCATCAGTCTCCTGACCGCGTGACCACGCGAGGAGCATCTCCCCTCCGTCAAGGTCATGGTCCCCAGGAGAAGGCCGCCCCTTCGGAGACTTCAGGGGCCTCCTGAAGATGAGCGTCGTGACTCCGTTGCTCTCCCAACCAGTGGCTGCGGTGATGTCATCGCTTCCTCCCCAGACGGAGTCAAGGAGCGGCGTGTGTCGACCGCGGGCGTAGTAGTCTCGTATTCTAGAGAAGCCTCCCTTCGCTGCTCCGATGATCATGTCCTGACAGTCCATAGGGGAGAAGACGTCTCCCGCCCCCCACGGGGACCCCCTCGGCTGCTCCTCCTCCTCCTCCCCCTCGTCGATCCTCCTGTTCTTCCTCCTCCCACTCGGCTTCCTCACCTCCTCCACAAAAGGCCACGACTTGCAGATGGGTCCCAAGTCAGCAGGTCTCCAGCCGACCCCCGCGTACGAAGTTCCGTTGACGAGGAGGATGACCTCGAGCTCCTTGCCCTCCTCCACGAGTCTGTAGTACATGAGGAGTCGCTCACTCAGCACCTGGAGTGCATGGGCGGTTAGGTTGAGGCTGTGGGTGGGGCGGGGCAGCACCTCCGTCCCTGCGTTCTTCATGGCGCATCCTTCGCCGTGCCAGCCGTACCTGCAGAAGCACTGGCGTCTGGGGAGGTTGGAGCCGCCCATGTAGAGACACTTGCCACGCCCACTCCCTCCACACTGGGCGTCGCTCCCGCACTCGTCCTTAAACTGGCAGATGCGACCCCAGTAGCCGTCCCTGCACCTGCACTTCTCGCCCGCGGCATTCTTCACGAGGTCCCCGCGGTTGTAGCAGCTCTCGGAGTAGGTCGACGCTTCGACGATGTCGACGTCTCCGCACGACCAGAAGGTGAAGTCGGGAGAGAAGCTCTTCACTTGACGCAGGAGACGAAGGGTGCAGTCCCGGCACACGAGTCCTGGAGGAAGGTGCACCTTCTGCCACTGCGTCCTAAACCACCACCGTTAATTACCAATTACTTAATTAATTAGTTGTTCATAATGAAAGGCTGCTAATTTAATTGTGATTATATGATAGGTAGTGGATTGGACGTACGTTGCATTGCCGTACATGAAGCCGTCGGGGTCGTTTGGTTCGGTGAGGTCCATCAGCTTCTGCTCTTTGTTGTCCAGCAGTTCGATTCGGTAGCCTCCCTATTTTAATTAGCACACAAGACGAAGCCAATTAGCATATGAGCTGTGATTAATTGCGACTGATTAAGGAGACGAGAGGAGCGATGTTAATGTTAAACATGAGAAGATGCGTTGCGTCACATCCTGCAGCCGAGTTTATGACAAGTTCCTTGCAGCTGTATTCATTGTTGTCTTCCTTCCTTCCTTCTTCATCGCCGTCGTGTGTGTAGCATCACTTTGTTCCCAATTCTCACCCTCCTCGCTAATTGCCCCATTTAACTCAACTGTCTCGCATTTCATCACTCAACAACGCTTCATTCATGGCTTACCACGTGAGAATATCCCAACTGCCAATTCACGTTGAAGGAAGTTCCTGCAGGAATCGTCGTCCGAGTGGAACCTGCGTCAAACAAACCTCATCGTCATTAAGTGTCCACACTTCCAGTCGCATTTTATAATCGTCCTTCATTCATGGCAGGAATCCTCGTGAGAAATTAACGTAGATTACAATGACATAATAAATGAAATATCTACTGCAGGAAAAGATTTACTAGCACGATCATAAGATAATTAAGCAATTAACGCACTTTAATGCCAGAACGGTTTTCACGATTTCAACACTGATTAGCAACATAAGACTGTCACAGTCTCTTCTTGATATCCTGACTCAAAAATGAATGAGAATTTCCTACAGCAATTGACAATGAAGACTTGAATGAGAGTGTAAGCAGATGCAATGATGCATGTGAAAATGTTCCAGCTAGGCTCTTCATTGAAGTTAAATGCAAACTCGGCTCTCAATGTTTAGCTCCCGTTTAATTTATCTCCGAATTCGTCGTAAGAGCTTTCATACCACTAATAGTTGTTAGAAATAGTGCGTGAATCGGATTTTAAACAACATTGAATCTTTGCCTTTGATTCATGGAATCAGGGAACGATTTAAAATACTTATTTAGAGAGTCAGAGATAATTGAGAAACGTACCTTTGGGCATTCCACAGGGAGGTTTAGTCCAGAAGTTGTTGAGGAAGTCGATGGGGAACTTCCGTGCAGGTGGGAAGGTAAGCGTGACATGTGCGTGAACAGTTGCGAAAAGACTTGCGATGCCCAGGAGAGCGAACACCACCGCCACTCCCGATAACCCTCTCGTCGACGATGATAACCCGATTCGTTTGGCCATCGTGTCCCTTGTGCGTCTAAAGACGAACTGCAGATTAGAATTAGACTGACACTGGCCTACAATAGACTGTCCCTCATTCTCTGTTATTATTCGCATAATATTTGCACGCTGATCTTCCCTTCAACACTCACCCACACTGCGGCTCTTTCGTCTTTCGCTGCTGCTGTGGTTAGTAGTTCGCTAATATTGCCTTCCTGAAGGACTCCTCATGAGAACCACACTCTCACTTTCATTCGTCCCTCTCCACTCAATTCACAACTTTGCATAAAATCCCTGCAAAATCAAATGCGAAGTGGGCTGTTGTGCTAAAATCAAAATTGCCTAAAATAGCACAACACTTACAGCCTTTGCAAGGTTAGTCACAACCTCTCAATTACACCTCAGAGTCTTCCAACTTGCCTTGTTCTCTCCTAAAATCAAAAATATAAATTAACAAATCGTGTCTCAGTTTGTTTTCATCTTTGCAGAGCCTTTGTGAGTGAATATTCGCAAAAACTTGTCTTTCCTCGTTCTCCTTTGTCCTGTCAAAAGGGGAGCATCGTGTTGTGTCCAAAGATTTCGAGCTAACAAAGCTTAAGGCAGTCGACCAAGGAAACGTCCTCGTCCATCATTCTTCCGTTCACGCGTAACTTCCTACTTCTTCTTCCAGCGAATGTGTGCGAAAAAAGATATTGCGTTAAATGCAGAGGTGTTTAATTGCAACGTACAGGTTAGGATGCAAATGGAAATGGAAGAAGTGCAAGAAAGGAAGTTGGAGGAGGCAGCTTGAGACTCGCTTTTATTGTTTTGAAGTAAAGAGAGGAGAAGGGTGAGAATAAGACAGATTAACTCTTAAGGCCAAAACAGCAGACAACTGCTGATGACAGCCAGTCAGTCGGCAGTCTTCAGAATTGCTTGCTTACATCAGCAACACTATTTTATGTCGTAGTGTGATTGTAATGGATATGAGAGTAAGACGGTAGTGAAGTGCTAAACCCCTCTTCCTTCAATATTTGTTTTCCCACACATCACTAATAGCCATCAACAAGATAACCTCCTCTGATATAAATTAACAAGCTTATCCTTCTCTCATTAATGTCTAATTGGATGCTCGATCTTTTTCATTACATAATTCATCCCACAATTGCAATCACACACGCATTTCTATGATGTCACTAATCAATTGAAGGGTTTTGTATTATGAAAATTAATTGATAGAAGCCATAGAACAGTAGTAAATGAACTGTATTTTTTCGCCCTGTACAGTTATGCACATTCCTCTTGGATTATGAAAGACTGATGATGATTCCAGTGGGGTTTGTAAGTACCAACAATAGCCTAAAGACAAAACCGAGGTTTTTAAGTCAAGTGTAAAATATCGACGTCCTAATCTTTGGAATAAATTATCTAATAGACTACTAGCGTTTGGTATCAATAAATTTAATTTACAGAATTATATTTTAAGTCTTCGTCAATAATTGTAAAATACAAAAAACTCACTCACTCACTTGACACCTGTACACTTGACTTGACGTAAGTAAATAGGATTTTACAATAAAAGTTAACAAAATACATTTTTGAAATAGCAATTGTGTTTTTTAATTTCCCAGTTAGGATTCCCGAAGACGACATCGAGCATATTTTTGTTTCCACCTCGGCTACAATAGGAAGATTACTTTTTCTGTCGTTTAAATTTTATTGAATCCTACCTTATTCTATTCTCGCTTTTCCAGTAAGTTATAGTGCAAATGTTTTAATGAATTTGATATGGGAATTTTGATTCTAGAAAAACTAGAAAAATTAGAAATGTCTTATAAATTGTCATTGTGAATTTACAAATGGTATGTACTAATTCTTGCGATGCCAGCTAAACGTGTTAAGTCATTTATCAGGTTCTTCAGACATAAAATTTGAAGGGAATTCTAAATAGATTTTCCTCAATTTTGTTGCCAATCGATCTGGTGGTTCTTGAGGATGAGTCGCGAACACCCGACAGACGCTCAGTGATTAATGCCAAAGGATCATGCATCGCTCCATGAACCCAATTTATAGGGCAGAGTATAAACTAAGTGAGCAATCAATTTTTGGAAAGATAAAGTCGTATCATTATGTTTTTGACAAAATTGTGACCACTTGCGTGATGAAAATATGTTGTAGAATTAATTTCTATTTTAAAACATTTGGCAACTTCTGAATTACTCTGCACGTAGCAAAGCCGATAATAATTAGTGATTTAAAGTGCAATATAGCTACCAACGATTTGTTCACATGTAATGTAACCTTTGTGCGACTTGATACTGAACTCTCAGTTAATTAGTACATCTGTGAAAAAAAGAATTTGTTTTATGACTGTGACAGGAAGTAGATTACGCACCCAATTACAAAAATTTTATGGGGAACAGAACCATTTGATAAGAAAGTAATCGCCAGTTAACATCTTCCATTCAACATTCAGCATGTGACATTTTTGGTGTGACAATAAATATAATAAGCCCATTGTAATATATTGTTTGTAGTTAAAAGAGTGTGATAAACGAAAGATGTGTATCTAAAACCCACACTCGTTGTAGTATAAATATAATTAGTTTTGGTTTTCTGTTATATTATTTGTTCAACAACAAAAAATTACTTATTTATGGATGAGGGACGGTAAGACGATCAGGTTGCAAGTGCAGAGTAGTTAGCTGAGAGACTGTAAGAGCTTTATTTATTTTTTCATATTTGATTTGACATAATTCAAATTATTTGACATAATTTTGAAGAACAAATTAACTTCGAAATCAAAATGAAAGTACGGTGAAAAAGAGTCGTTCATAAGCTGAACAACCCACAAAAGCTTCCCCCCCCCTAGTTTCCAGCGGGAGCGATCATCTACGAGTGGCCCTTTTTGATGTCGGAGTATAAATTGGGAGTATAAATTGTCGGAGTATAAATTGGGAGTATAAATTGTCGGAGTATAAATTGGGAGTGTAAATTGTCGGAGTATAAATTGGGAGTATAAATTGTCGGAGTATATCCGTTCGTTTGAAAGGAAGGTCTTTGCACAATATCTTCAGAGTTCAGTGCTTAGTTAGCGGATTACAGCACTGAAGTTTCTGAAGTTGAAGTTGAAGATTTTACAAGCTGTGGTTTTTGGTTTTTTGAAACTGGGTGGATCGTTAGGAAACTTTATTGCTCAAGCTGCAAGCTCTTTCATCTGATCCAAAAAGATCTTCCTTGTCATTTAACGTAAATGTTTCAAAGAATCAGCTTATTCACAGATTTACAAAGTAAAGAGTTAATTTCACTGTCAACTGTTTAGTTTGCTGCAACAGAAATTGTGCGAATACAAGAAACGTGTAATTTTTGATTTTCTTGAGTAGTGAAGTGAGGGAGAGAATGAAAGCCAGTAGACTGTACCTACCTGAAGTAAAGTATTAATATGAGGAGGTGAGAATGAGAAGCCGGGTGAGTTGGAGTGGCTTTAATAATTACACCTTCACTCGTCCAGTGACCAAGCAGCTTGGAACTGGAGACGTGTCTCATCGACTCATCTCCACCCGATTAATCATCAATCAAATAGAAATGAATAAATTCAGAAAAGCTATTGTGCTCCTGTTAAGTGTTCTAGTTTGCCTCGGAAGCAGTGTCCGCTATTATGACTACGCCGTTCCCATCCCACTTCCGAAGAAGGGAGCATCAGCAGGTGTAAACAGTGCTCTAGTTTCTTCACCTCTGACCTCCCGAGGATCACGGGCTGTTCAGTTTCTCGTCAATGACAAACGATCCAAAGGCAAATACCACTTTGGGTATGACACAGGTAGGTCCCTTATTGGAGTACCCACATCCCTTTTACGTCAAATTTAATGTAGATGGAGATGCATTAAGTGAATTGAGAATGACGCCTTAAATCTTAATTCCCCCATCAAATTGTCTGCAATAATCAAATGTGAGTTCTACGGCTGCTCTCGTAAATCGCGAGTGACATGAAAGTCGTGACTTGTTTGAGTGGAATGGGTTCTCTGGAGAAGAAGAAAAGATTTCTTGTGTCCGGTTGCATGGAATGCGGATTGAGACTGAAACAGAGAACAGACAAAGGAACAACTTTGTTCGCACTCGCAAAAAACTATTTTTAATTATTGGCAACCAGTTTTGCAACTTCAGTGAAGAGGAACAAGCGACTGGCTAAATGGTTATCATTGGAAATTGTAGGTGGAGGGGACATGGGCTCCTACAGGGAAGAGGTTCGTGAACCAAACGGGACGATTAAGGGTTTTTATGGCTATGTGGACCCTGAAGGGACGCTAAGAATAACTGAATATGTCGCAGACTCTGCGGGATTTAGGTTCGAAATCACTCATATACCAAAGATGATGAAGATGATACAGTTTGATTTTTACTCTTTGTTGCACAGGTCAAGCGAAAAGAAGTTCGAACTCCGAAATAACATCTCACCTGATCTTGAAGACCTTGAAGTGATGGAGAGACTCCAACTTATCGGACCCATTCCCAAACCTCTGGCCGACCTGTTCAAAAAGTCATCTCGAACTTGACTCCCTCCAATCGCATTGCTATGCATCTGTTGTCTGTATGAATGCAAATAGCCACAGTCCTAATAATTACATAATCATTTCATTCACGACTTTCACTTTTTTTAAGTGCTGTGAATAATAATTTAGGTTTTTCCAACTTGATCAAACATTGATAAAACCTGAACAGCTGTAAAGTTGGGAATAGTTCTATATTATTTATGTGTCAAGTATACATTTCATTATTATGAGTTTAAGTGTCATGAGGGTCCACATAAATGCCAAACACTCACCTAAGGAATGTTTTGTGTTAATGTCTGTTAGAAGTAATGTAAATACTTGTTTGTATTCAACAGCAATGTCTCATCTTGAAGATCATCGCAGCGACACAAATGTTTTGTGATGGTAACCTTAAGGTAGTTAAATATTGAATGACATTTAAGTATATCGCTTTGGTGAATCCACTTTAACTGTAGTAAATAGAGAAGAAGAATGTGATTGATTAAGTACATCGTTTATGGTAATGAAGCAGTCTGCCTCGTGCCACATTCCCCTCAGCTCATCTTCGTTCCTCCACGACGACGACGCTTAGCCTCTTAGCATTTAGCTTAAGAGCAGTTCACTTGAAGTCACGCCAATTGGGAATTCGTATGAAATTTATTCATAAAACGATTAGTGGATGAATACAGTCCATGTTAATGTAACTTCAGCATTTTTAAATTTAGAAAGGACTCTGTCCAAACTTAAGTGTGCATGTGTTGGCAGAGATTAAATTGTGCAATGTTCAGGTATTGCACAAAATTAAGTTACATTCAAGTTACGAGTATGACTCGAGTCTTATGGGTTTATAAAAATAAATTGCATTTCGCTTTTTATTTAATAAATAAATTTAGACAGCAATTTTGCAATTTGGAGCAATTTGCGAATAAATAAAGCTCATTTGGCATCACAATTGGTAGTCAATAATTTTTGATACGATGACGCGTGAATGTTTAATAAATTAATTGGGTTGATGTTCCAGAGGGAGTTTGGGTGTTTATTTTGGAAGATGGTCTCCCACGGGTTGGTATCCGTTCTCATCAGCGGTGAATCGGAGGGTGATGAGCTAATTTGATAATAATTAGATTAAAAACAGTACGGTAAAAATTAGGAGTAAAATGTAAGTTTTTAAATTACTTGTCCTTCTGGGGAAGTCCAGGAGATGACTCCTTGTTGGGTCTGAGCTTGGACATCTCCGACTGCCTTAAGGCTTCCAGATTCCTGTCGGTTGGTTCCGTCGCTCAAAGCATAGCTGGTTTTTATCAGATGTAAGTTTATTAGAATTTTTTACTATGCTTGTAAATAGAATTTTTTAAGAAATGGAAGAAGGATAGAAGTTTACTTGAATTTGTATTGTCCGTCTCCGGAGTTCTCGTTCTCGAGGTTGACAATTTGGGTGTCCTTGTCTCCTTGTGGCCGAGCAACGGCGCAGGCAACGAAGAGGGCGAAGACCAAAGCCTTTTTCAGAAACACATTCAGTTAAAAAATCAAGTTTCTGGGAAATTGAATTAAGATTTTTTTCCTTACGACTTTCATGATGGCTGTGAGGAGTAGGTGT
This sequence comes from Isotomurus pseudopalustris, assembly GCA_034698685.1. NCBI lineage: Eukaryota > Metazoa > Arthropoda > Collembola > Entomobryomorpha > Isotomidae > Isotomurus > Isotomurus pseudopalustris. The sequence goes on from JAQGBV010000377.1 coordinate 19,967, forward strand.
TTGGGAGTAGGAGATGAGACGGATGACAGGCTGAAGATGATTTTTGGAAGGACTTGACATCGTCTTTTATAGGACGGATAAATATGTGAAAGGACCCCAAGCCAAATGTGGATTTCTCACCACAGACGTCTCAACCTGCCTCCTCCTCCTTCCCATCATCATCGTCCCTTCCCTTTCATCCTACCAAGTCTCTTTGTGTGTCTCATATAATATTATTGTAGGCCACGAGAGTGCATCTCCCGACTCACCTCATAATTTATCGCTCATTAATCACATCTCTCTACCTTTGACCTCCCTCCCTCCCCATCATCCTTAAGTAATATTAGGCCAATGCACTGATCCACATTAAGTCTTCCTAGAACTCATGCACCTCCTCACGATACATAAAGTCCGTGTTGCACTTTCGACATAATATCTTTCGCATCCACTCGACTATTTCATAACTCACAGAGAGGGTCCTCACGACCTGGCTGAGCAGAGACATCTCCTCCACTCACTCACTCTCACTTCCTCACTCACTCAGATTAAGTCGAGGATTATTTCTGCCGACCGAGTTTCTACTAATAAAAAATGAATGTAGGCTGTCATTCATCCATAAGGTAGTTGGTCAGTGGTGTCCCTGCGTCCAATCTTCTCGAACAAGCGACTTCAAGTGAGTATATAATGCAGGGATGGCCTAATGAAATTAACATTTCCTTGTGCTTTCGTCTGTCTTTGGATTGTCAGTGTCATATTGGATTACGTGGAGGTCCCTATTAAGTGTGTGTGTGTGTGTTGGGAGTGCGGTGGACAAGATCACGATCGCTGCGGATGACTGTGATGATGACATAATTGCAATTAAGTGGATATCTAAGGACACTCCACCACCAGACTCGTTTCTCGTGAGAACGCAGCTTATGCAACAAACAGACGTAGACGACGATGAAGATGCGATTGAATGTACCTGAGTCCATCAATCATCTCCCATTCCCACCAGACCTCCTCGCAGATCAATTAAACTGATATCGTAGTTTAATCACCCCATCCTTCGTTTAATTATAGACAAACACGCTCTCCCGATAACAACAAATCCTACTGCCTCATCTCCTGCGTTGTTGTCTGTTGTTATTCGAAAGGTAACAAATGAAGGGATCATAATTAATCGAATTTCGATCAGGAAATGATATACTGACTCACTAACATCTGGAACTTTAAATTTTAAATTATGCTTTAATTTAAACACTAAACAGATCGATAGAATTTAATCTTTGAATATCTTCTTATGTAAGGACATAGAGTAGTAGTCCATAGAGTGAAATAGTGCATTAGGTATGCTTCTAAATTAGTTACGTAAATCTAATGAATCATCTAAAGTTGTGTGGATGATTTATGCAAAGAGTAGAAATAATTACAGTAATTAGGCAAGGTGGACAGGTGAGTTGTGTTCTGCTGATCTTCTTCTTTGTTGTTGGGCGGAGATCCTCTCGCTTTTTACATCCACTTGCGCTGCACTTGTAAGTTCCTTTGAGAGAACTGAGATTCCGCTTTACAACCCTTCACAGAATCTTATCGCAAGGATTTAGATTGGTGGTTGGACAGTTTGCCATAATTTTCGCAAATTATTCAGGCTTAATTGCAATCACTGGATGGTTTGTTGGGCTGTGATGAAACCAATGAAGTAATAATAACATCGCGTAAGGCGTAAGTTGCTTTCTTGCCAATTGACTTTTGCCAAAAGACGAAGAAGAAGACATTTGGTTTTTAATGCATGTCGATTGTCGATAAAAAAGGAGCTTTGTGATTGCAAGAGGAATAGCCAATTTGTTTTACTTTTTTATTCCAATCTTTACACGAAAAAACTTGATTTCTCAGATGTGTATTACAAATCGCCTAAGAATCCGTAGGATTTAAATCACAGATATATTTGTTGTAAGAGTTTCGTAGGCTGTAAGAATGGAGGCAAGTGGGAAGCTCGGGTTTTAAAATTTAGGGTGATCACAGACTGTGTGTGGGAAACAGGTCAAAGAAATGTTTTTTTGTTTTTAGTTTATTTTGGAAAAAGTCTTTGAAGAATGGAAGAGTTTTTCTAAAAGTTAAATGTAGAAAAATAAGCGATGGATGGGCATGTTTAGCTTCTAAATGGAGACGGCTGATGGGGTCTTAGAAATTTAGAATCGTCGTCCCTGTGGAGGTCGGAATGAGGAAGGTGGGGCAACTCGAGATGGAACTGGAGCAGATCCCTTGGCCACGTTAGCGTAGATGATGTCAAGAGACTTTTGGATCTCAGCTGGGATTGGGGGTGGGGTTGGGAGATGCTTGCCTTCTGGCTGGAATCCGTTCTCATCCTGCAAATCAACAGTCCCTCATTAAGTGTTGCAATTAATTAAGAATATCTAATCTAATCAGGTGATAAGTAATCGCTAATCTCAAGTGGCCCTAGTCGGAGTCTCGAAGTGATTGGGAATATTGAAATTCCTTATAAAATAAGAAATGAATTTGTGTACTTACAGCCAAATATTGGACTTGGATCAATTCTCCTGTAAATCATAAACAATGGAAATATTAAGTAATTGATTGATTAATAATTAGGTTGAGGTAGGACATGCCTTCTGGGGAGTAGTATTGGAAAGATCCCTGGGCGACTTGGATTGGGTCTTCGTTTCCGTTGGGCTTGAGGTATCCAGACTCCTCGGCTTTGGTTCCATCGGAGGTTTCGTAGAGGTACCTGTAGGTTCCATCTCCTTGGTTCTCGTTCTCACTTCGAACGATGGTGATCTCTTCAGGGTTGCTGTTTCTGGCTGGAGCAGCTCGGTTTCCTCCAGGCCGGCCGAACTGGGCAGCAGCAACTCCAACGAGAGCAAGGACAATCAACTGTTTCAAAAAATAACTTTTAATCCACTGGAATCCCTCATGCCGCTACACCCGAAAGATTTGATTAATAAGGTAACTCACGAATTTCATGATGAAATTGTTGGGTAGAGAAGAATGGGAGAGGATATGAAGATGCAAGTGAACAATGAGATTTGATGGCTAGTTTGCCGTTGCGATTTGCTTTTATAGGCGTCCCATTGGGATGGAGTGTTTAGGAAAGATTAATTAATATGAAGGATGGGATAGGAAAGCAGAAGAAGCAGAATAAGAAGAAGAAGGGATGGAGAGCGAGTCATTCCTTCGAGTAATGGCCTTACTAATTCAATATTAATGTGGACCAAGAAGAAGATACACCCTTAAGGTATCTCCTCATTTTTTCTTCAGATGACACACTCTGCCTGCAAAATACTTAAGCATCTTCGATATACCTTAAACTTTAGCATGCTGTCAAGTTCACCAAAAGAAGATCATCGAGATCAGAACAAGCAATTATTCAAGTTGTCATTTATTATATATTCTTTGGGCATACATTTTTTAGCCAAGTCTTAATTGCATCAATGGTAATTGCCTTTTAGTTTTTGCAGTTTGTTTTTGCGTGTCACACAGCCAGACTCCTCAGAATCACATTGTTAATATTATGGCTTTTTGATTTTTGCATCTAAATCGCATTCACATGCAATTTCTTCGATTGCTGCATTAAGTGTAGTGTAGAACAATTGCTCGGAAGCAGCTGGTGCAATAATATTTATATTCACAAGGCTTATTAAAAAATACAATTACAACCAGCCGTTAGTTCAGTAATTTAATTTATAGTTTCTACTTAAAATTGCATTAATTTTCGCATCTCATTAATTTGAATGGCTTGGATTGCATGATGTGTCATATTTTAAACCTTACAGTTTGTTGCTAATTCAACTGGAATGAATTAGGCTTAAAAGATACTACTTTGTGTGAATTATTTTTGAAACTGTGTTGCAGTCATTACGTAAGCTTAGGTCGTATTAATGTTTATCAGAAAGTGTGGATTATTTGTTAATAAAATGAAATAGCATGGACTGAGGTAAGGAACAATGGGAGATGTAAAAGGATATTTGAGTTGACGTAGCGTGAATACAATAGGCCAGATTTGGGTAATTGGAGGAGCCTTAATTGTAATGAAATGTGACACATCTCGAAGGAGATGATGAGACGCTATGGAATTCGATCTGCTGCTCTTCTATCTCCTCTACTTCAGATTGGAGGCTACGAAGATATTATAATTGATTGATTGGATGGGTCCTGTTTACTCTCCGCAGCCATCAATTACCTCGGCAGATGCAGGTCAACCACATTAACTCTGAACACGTGAATGTTTGATTCTAATTTCATTATTATTTGCATAATTATTCTCCCTTAGGACATCTCATGTACACGTAAGCAGAATTCTTGACCAACAGAACCTCCAGCTATCTGTACTTTTCAAACTAAAATTAACTGGCAGATTTTCGAATAAATATTTATCCAGAAATTTAAAGTTTGAAATGGTTTAAATAAGCAGACACACCCGAAAATTGAACACACTGCAGGGATGAGATTTCTAGCATACAATTATTTAAAGTAGAGATTGAAGAATTGATGTAACCGTTTGCAATTTTAGTTGAAGAAGATACGGAAGATTTTAGTAGGCGTCGTCAGGTGTTGATTGGGTAGTTAGCGTAGTTAATCCAGCAGAAAAAGTTTAATAAAACCAAAAAATTAAAGGTAGTTATTAGGTTAATGAGTTGTTGATGAGAAGAGTTCGAGTGTTCAGAGGTATCCCTGCCTATGCACATAATAAGCGAGTAAGTATATTTTAAACGCTTCCTTTTAGACTCTCCTAATTAACATTAAATAATCGCAAATTTTTTCTTGTTAATTACACTTTTGTCCACTCCGTTAGTGATGAAGATGGTGGTGAGTAGGATTGCGTGTGAAGACGAAGAAGGTGCCTGCGGATGTGTGCAGAAAGTGAGAAGCCCAGAAAAACAGTTTGAATGGTGGAATCGCGAAGAAGCAACCTTCGTAGTGTGTCACTAGAGATCTGCATTCCTTTTGGGAAGACGAACAAGAACTGGATCATAAAGGGAATTGGTGCAATGTGAGCGAGTCCTGCCGAGTAATTAACCTTGCATTGGATATTAATTGAGACAGGTTGTCACTCGTCACGCTAATAATGGATGGACGAGATCGACAGCAAAAAGTAAAGATGAGCTACCAATTTGGAGGATAACATGAAGAAGGTCCTCTCAGCAGGACTCATTTCTGAACTATTTGTGATCTGATTGGACCCAATCCAAATTCTTTTGAAGAGAAGCAGAAGCATCGCGGATGTTGAATTTTATGTCCAGAAGAGAGGCACATAAAACAGAGGGGAATTAATTGCAGAAAAATTGCACAACATTGGAACATATTTAGAGTGTCTGGTGGCTGGGAAGTAATAATTGCATTGCCAAGAAAAATGAAGCAACACTCTGAGGACTCTCGCGTTGTTCGTTGTTCCTAGACGTGTGCAATTAAGTTTAAGAGGTGAACTCGAATACAAAACATAATTGTTGGTTAAGCGACCACCAGCACACAACAAAGGATCATCTTCACTTAATGTTTTATTCATAAGTCTGTGCAGTTAGTGGAATGCTTCATTTCATTTGTACTTTAAGATGCAATGTGTCCACCTTAACGACTAACGACACCGTACGAATGAACTCATATTAATAATAATAAAATTATTTTAGCAATTTACTTCAGCATCTCCTTTGTTCTTGCAATTAAGTTGTCCGATTTATGAGGTGTATTTATTAATGTCTGGGTTACAAATCAGTAGAAATCTTATGAATAATAACTAAGCAGAAATTAAAACAAAAAGAAATATTGGTGTGATGGGCAAAGTTACTAATAAATAAATTTTGTTTATTGGAATCTCATAAAGAGAATTGTAAAACGAGTGAAGCATCGATGATCCTTGTGAGTGGGCAGTGAGCTATAATGTAATTTACCTAATTAACATAGAATTAATGAGTCAATGGTTATGTAGAAGTAGCGACTTAGTCGTAATTATCTTCGGTGGAGTCATTAATCAATTTACACAGAAGAATTGGGCCAATCCATGTGAGTGATTGTAAATTTTCCCTTAGCTTTTTTAGCTTGTTGAGATTTGGAGATAGGCTGCTGTGTTGTGTTATGTTAATGATCCTAAAATAATAGTTATTTAATAAAATAAAGCTCGTAACTACTCATCAACTGCATGGGAGCTGAATTTCAGAATTTAAATAAAGCTTTTGTATTATTTGGGTGAAATGTGAATGTAAAATTGTAAAATGAGAAAGAAGATTTAAATGAATTGCCTGAATTGGATTTATCTGATTAGAAGTTGCCCTTTCGTTGTACTTAATTCGTTATCTTGCGGATGGTTTTGGTTGGCTTGTAATCTGCAAATGGTAATTTATAATGACAATGTGTATTCTCCGTATAAATACAAAACACTGCTGCCCCTGCAGTCTCCTTGTTGTTTTGTAACTTTTAATTTTTGATGTTTCGCAAAGGCCATATTAAACGCAGCATCGCTTCCTCACTGTCTGCCACAACCAACCACACACACATCAATGCGAACTCACACAACTGCATTTTTCAAAATGGAAAGACTGACATGAGTGTGATTTTGCAATCTTCAATATAATATTACATACTAGAAATCAAATACAGAAATTTTTATCACAAGAATCTATTTATTAATTAGCACATTAATATTTTAATTGCACATCTCTTCAAATTTATTTGTTTTCGTGTAATTAAGGTAAATATTAATTATCATTTTAGCCAGTAAAGATGTCAATTTGAGATGAATAGCGAGGCTTCTGTGCATACAAGAGATTTTGCGATTATGTCAATCATTTATACAATATGAAAAGTTGCTTTCAATTTATCATATTGCGTTTTTTATTCAGCAATATTTTTGATGTGGTTGCGAATAAGGTATTTTACTTTTTGTGTTAATTCATCAGGTTTTTGGGAATTGTTTTTCGTGACCGGTTGAAGTGTTGAATGATCAGTAAGTACGAATTGTACGAAGTTATTGATAAGATTATTGAGGCTTGTTATCACCTGAGTGGTTTGTGATGCAACTTGACTCAAATGTAACAGAGTTAATTTGACTTTTGAAGAAACAATCAAGTGCAATCTGCATTGAGTGTGCATTGTGGAGGTGGCGATGATAATCTATGGGAGGCTGTCGTTGATTTTACAAGTTGTTTTACTTGACAGAGTGTTTCGTTTTGAGTCTTTATTTTTCTTAATGGAAATGGAGTGGCAATGGCAATGAGTGAATCGCAGCATCGTAAACTTGAATAAGCACAACACTACACTATCATTTTGTGTAATGTTGTTTGTCATAAAGCTTATGAAAAGTTGATTTGCTTAAGTAATAAAAAGCTATAAAAGCAGCGTGACGGTAATTTTCTAATAATATTATGCTTAAATTATTGGTCGTTTTCTTTTATGGTGTAAAGCCTCCTATTGTAACACCTACAGTTGTTAAATTCTTGTGAATCTAGACGCTTCTAATTCTGCTAAAAAAGTCGACATTTGTAGACACATAATTTTTAAACAGTAAATGCGGAAATTTAATTATTTCACTGAGTAGTGCGAACTTGTCTTTAAAAAATTAAAAAGAGCTGAAATACACGAGCAGAAGTTGAAGTCGAAAATGAGAACAAATAAAAATGACGAGAATAACTTGATGGTAAAAAGTGTCGACGTGGAACAAAATAAAATACATGTAAAAGTATTCAAACGTTAGAAGGTCCGCTGAAAAGAGAGGAAGCGATTGTGTTTAAGGGCGCTTCTTCTTCGTCCTTGTGAGTTTCGTTTAGTGGAGCAGTTTTGGGTATAACGGGTGGAAATGAGGAAGACGGCTCTGTGGAAGAACTCCGAGTTCCTCTTTCAAATTTAACGTGCGGATGAAATCCTGAAGTATACCATTCAGTTAAGTTTGTAACTTTGATAAAAAGATGCTTGCTTAATAATGAGCGTACCATTTTTGTCTGCCGTGTAGGTGACAGTGTGAATGTTTCCTTGAGCGTCGATGAAGGAATATTCGCCAGAAACGACTTGCGAATCGATTTCCTTCGACTGATGAGCTGAAATTCGAGATCCGTCGCTCAAAGAGACGTCGTAGGAGAAAGCACCGTCGCCCCTCCCCACCACCCGAGAATCGCGAACAACATTTGCCAACAGCAGACTCTCTCCCATCTCACAGCACACAAGTACTAAAAGCCAAAATCTCCACATTTTGAATATTTATCAGACTTTTAGTAAATCCTGAAAAAGGGATAAATTTCCGTTTCTGTCACTCCTGGGGATTTTTTCTTCGTATGCTCACCCGACACTGACTCTCCGTAATTGTCAACTCACCGTCTTAAAACAAAGGGCAGACACGAGTCAAATATTGCATAATTCTTTCGTAACTAGAATTGCACAAACAGAAATGAAGGATTAGCATTAGCATTCGGTTGCTTTGAATTTAAAAATTCGACCTTGCTCCAGTTAAGTTCCGTGAGGTACTCCGACAGACAGCCACAAAGGATGCAACAAGCGCACACAATTTGCATAATGGTTATACGAGTGACTTCACACGAGCCACGAGGTGAGTCAGCCTCACGAGAGGATTAAGAAGAGAGTGCAGAATACAAAATCAACAAAATGGAATACGAAATGCAGAGGAATTTATTCAGAGTCCTTTCAAAGTGAGAAAATATTTGTAGCTAATTGTTGAATCATTGAGTGTATTGGTTTAGACTGCTGCAGTGGGAGGAGACGCGACGGCAGCTGCAGACGCTGCTTGTGGGGGAGCTGCAACTGCAGCAGTCGCTGCTGGTGCACCAGACGCTGCTAACGAAGTTGGGGCAGCTGGAGATGCAGCAGCAGCAGCTCCTGCTTTGGAGTTGGTGTCCTTAGGAATGACATCTCCGGTTGGCTGGAATCCGTCTGTTGTGTTAAGGAAATAATTAGAAGGGCTCTTCCATGTTAATAAAGACTTCGGATGATGGAGTAGCACCTTTGTTTGCGATGTACATGACGTTGACTGGAGTTCCATCTGGGGCGACGTAGGAATAAGATCCTTTGATGACCACTGATGGCTCAGTCTCTCCCATTCCTGGAGCCTCAGTTGCACCTTCCTGTTCGAATTTGGTTCCGTCGGACAATTCGATGTCGTATTTGTAGGAGCCCTTTCCATCGAGAGGTTCTCGAGCGTCCTTCACCACCGTCACGTTCCCCGTGGGAGCCTGTGCGCTTGACGCAGCAGCAGCGGCAACTGGCGCAGCGTTCTGCTGTGGGACTTGAGGTCGTCCAGCCACAAGAAGAACGCACAAGGCGCTTGCAACCAAAGCTCCCTGGATTAAAAATGCTTTTAGGTTTTTGAAAACCGAAACCCGAAGATTGAGTTGCTTACCTTAAGCATGTTGATGTGTATTGATGATTGAGGAGGATATTGCGTTGTAGTGAGTGTGAGGAAGGAATGTGTGTGTGTGAGTGACAGTCCACATTTTTGGCCATTTATACTTGAGGTCTTGAGGTGTGGAGGCAGCAAGTTTGAAAGTGCGAATTGCTCCTGAAACTCATTAGCAGTTTTTGTGAGTTTTGCAAACACGCGAATTAGTGGATTTAGTGGATGCTAACTGAGACACACGGAGTGAGGAGGGGTTCATTGGCAATTCATGAGAAGGGATGAATATATTCCCACTTTATTTGGAGAGGGATGATGTAAGAAGTGCACTCACTTAATCCCCACGCTTCCAAGACTCTCCTGCTGCAATGTCATGTCTTCAACTCGTTAACCGTCCCTGCATCCTATGCATTCTTCAGCTAATTTGAATTTGCTCTACTTTCAGGAATATTTAGAGCAAATTCTGAAGACATCGACTAGGAATTCAATGAATTTAAATAGGAATGTGAAGTGTGGAGCTCATTGGTCTGTTAGATCGCTGATCAAGTGCTATAGCAAGATAAGAATTA
>JAQGBV010000378.1:0-29785 GCA_034698685.1 Isotomurus pseudopalustris
GACAGCAGACTTCTCAGATATCGCTCACTCTTCCACATCGGCCATCAATATAATGAGATCGATGGATGACTTTAACTTTAAACGTAGTCCATGGGAAGCAGTGTACTCATCCTGATTCCTAATGGATCCGTCCTCTTTTCATCTAATCCCACTAATTGTTTACCACTTCAAAACCATAATGAAATTGTATTTCAGACGGGAGAGAAAAAAGCTTTCAAGCGTGCACACAGTCTGAGTCTCCGTGCTGGTTTGTAGAATACAAGTTCTGATTCTATCTAGCGATGCTCCTTGTTGTACTATAAATTTTAGGACAGGGAATTCGGAAATCCTACTTAAATTTTCAACATCCAGAATTTTCTAAGTTAAATCCTCCTTAAAAATCTTCCCTTGATGTGTAAATGACTTACTGACTTCTGCGTAGGCTTTTTGTAATGGGGGAAGTAAAAAAACTTATCCCTGACAAGGAAATGTCAGAGGAGATTTTAATGCCTCCTCATTAAGAATTTTTCATTTTATCAAACAAGTTAGTGCAGAGCAGACTTTCAGTAAACTTTTTAATATTACCGAAGAAAAAAATGACAGACAATCCGCTCGCATAAATCATCAGCTCTTCGCTTGCATCCGGCCTAAGTTTTCCTTGAAAAACTAGTTTGAAACAAAATCAATGTATTCAGGAACGCTTGCCTACATAAATTGTGGAGAAACGACGAGTAATTCATTTACTCGATGCAGAGAATTCACGAAGGATGTGACACATGGAAGTACATTTACAGACAAGCAGACTAGCTGGCTTTCTCTTCCTATCCACTTCTGCATGAAGTCCCAAGTTCCTATACTGCTCATCATTCCATGAACTCTTGTAACTTGTAAGTTGTAGGTTCAGCCAGTCTGTGTACAATTCCCCAAACGTCTTAAGTTTCATAGAACAGAATAGTGTGCAATGTATCAATGTTCAATAATCCTAGCCGTCCACCTCAATTGCGAGAAATAAAGTTGTCTTCAACTGCACACACCCTTACTATATGTGTGTGTTTGGTGTGAATTCGAAACCTGCAAATCATCCGAACCATTAGATTTGTTCGTGAAGGAACAATAAATGGCACTGGGGTCACCTTCACTTCGCTAAACGAGCGAACAAACAGCAACTCCTCCGTTGTGAAGGAATTCCTGACCGTATCGAGTAACTACATTCCTCACAACAATACTTGAGATAATTCATTTTGAGATGAGACTCTTGGAGCCTCTCTGCTATTTCCAACGACTCTTATGGAACATGTACAAGTATATATACAGAGACATGTTATGTATAGACTACATCTTCCCGTTTAAACCACGAAACTATATAATGGATGAGACTCTTGACTTGGTTATGTAGTACCTCCCAAAATCCACCCACTTAAAATTTACGAACGCACACAATCATTTGGACATAAGCCACTGCGGAGGAAGAAGAAAGTAATTATTACTCTCAGTTCAGCTCCCTCCATGCTTAGAAAAGAAAATGAGAGAAAGTCGAAGAGGATTTAAACACCACTAAGATTACTTTCCTACTTATTCCAGCAGTTTTCCTAGGAATAAAAGATTGACACTACTCATAGTAATCCTCTTAGGGTTTCCTCTCATGCTTAAGCTAGAAATCAAAGGTAAACAGAAAATGCTAAGAATAACGTGAAACTGGAGATCTTGATGGGAAAATGTCAATAACATTGCTACTTCTGTTACAAAACATCTCACAAAATATTCCTCATGTTCTATGCAATCTCACGGACCTTCTGTGGCGGACAGCCTTATTCAATGCATAAGCTCCTTAAAAGAATGAAAATAATATTGTTTACAACGAAATAAAGGAAGGAAGCAAAAACTTCCTTAGCATTTAGAAACAAATGATTTTATTTGCAAGCTGCGAGTTGATACAAGAAAGCATAAGAAGAAAGCGCATAAACATTCCATAAAATGTTGACATCCCAAGGACAAAACTAGAAAGTATTCACATAAGCGTCCACAACAGTTCAATAAAAATGGGGGTTTTATTACTTGAAGAATCGAATCCCAGGACAAACGCAGGGCAGTGCGTGTAAGCGATAGATCCAGCCGTTGTTTCGTTCCAACAAGACCATCCGTCGAAAGTTCTTGGACATACTGGAAGAACAAAGTTAGAACGTACCTCTCAGTTAATTAACATGGAAATGCTTTGCTCTTTCAAAGACACTTTCAGTACTTGTTGATATACTACGCACCCTCCTCAAATGCTAATATTCCTCCACAATCTGTTAATTACGTGATTAGACTAAGTTTGGGAAATAATCCTCCAGCCTGGAAAACTGGATTCGCAATAAGAACTTCCAGTATTTGCGCGTTCACAGCCTTTCTCATGTATTTCTAATATTCTGATTAGCTCCAGCTGTAATTTACATTTCAAGTATGGCAAAGTAATTATAATTTCCTTTAGGATTAAATTAAATCTACTCTGAGAAAGTTACTTTCCCTTTACTGAGCAAGTTCGATACATCTCTCTAGCGAAATTCGGGCTATTTCTAGACTCTCAATGAAACACCATTTAACCATTTTGACACATTTTAATTTCGCGTCATTTTCTGAATCATTTTGAAACAGCTTGCGTCAACCAATTTAGCATATATTTTCCAATTACTCTTTCCTTGATTATTCAGTACCCTATGTACACTACAATAATAATACACAGTATACTCTGGTGGAAACCATACAATATGCAAACAAGGAGAGCTCAACACAAAATTTGCTTCCGAAAGTGAAGCCTCAGCTAAAAGACATGAGAATCCATTTGAAGGGATTGTAAAACAAAGCAAATTCTCGTCAGACAAGTCTTCTTGTTTGCTCTCACAATTACGTTCACATCAGAATTTGTAGTATGGGTTTGGGTTACGATGTGCCAACAGAAGAGATGAGCAACCAGTCGAAACTCGAAACAACGGAAGATTTAGCGGAGCATGGAATATACTTCCCCCGTATCAACTTTCACCGAGTGAACGCCTCTCTTTCTTTCTCTCTCTTTCCCCGTGGAATACCACAGATTTCTTCATAAACTCGGAGTTTTGGAAAACAGACTGACATTCCCATTAGTTTTATCAAGATCACTGTATCATCAAATTGATACTTTCACAACAAAAGCAAGCAAGCCGGTCTATGTGATGATCACGCAGCTTTCATCTATTTATAGTTCATCCCACAGTGGATATGAGATTGTTCTTAGTGCATTCCTTTTGTATTCTGTTTACAAAAGAATCGAAAGACTCTCAGGGCAAACAGCCACACTATTTACATTGCAAATAGAATCGACAGATTTTATTGTTATTGTTGTTGCTTGTGCAATAAGTAAAACTTAAAATGTATTTTACGGAGGTTCATGAGAATGTTGATCCAGTTTTGTTTACTTCTTTTCCATTTTTCACACAATGCGTTATTTCATCCCTTATTTGCAGTGCTACCAATGCTACGTATTGCATCTTATGGTTTTTACATAACCTTCTGTAAGGGAATTCACAGAGATAGCATAAAAGGATATAGCTTGCGTAAATGTTGTGTCCCCTGATATAATCCCAAAGTAACTGAACCAAAGAAATCTCCAACTTATAATTTGGTAAAGGAATATGAACTTAATCTAAGAATATGTCTTGTAAAGCCTTTAGATACGTCCAGAACTCACGTGTTATTTTCTGCAAGAACACACTCTACTCCCTGACACGTATTCTTGGACGATTCCATCTGGAAAGAAACTATTCCGATGTTTCTCCTCAGAGAAGAAGAGATCTGCCTTACACAATACTCATCCTTCCTACGATGACGTGATGTATCACAACATGTTTTATAAAATCTGGACTGCTTTTTCTTTGTGCAAAACTATTCCATGTTTTTCTTCCGTAGAATCACAAGAAGTTCTGTAATTCAAGTAGAGGGATGCAGGTGCTCTCGAATTAAAAAATAAGTACACATGAGACTCTCGAAAGTTTTTTTAATAACAAAGCCGGCCAACAGTCAGTGAGGATAATAAAGTATTTCAAAAAGTTGGAATACAGCCTGAAAGTGATATTTAGTTGGCGTGGCATGTGATGTTAGCTGTAAATATCCCATAAACAGGCTCTCTCGAAGTACTCAGACAGAATACTACGGACCTTACGTACACGCACAGAAGAGCGTTACGGAAATCCCGGAATTAGAAAAAAGCACAACACTTGAACAAATCACTGCATATGGGCCCTTTCTCGTGACTTTTACCACTACATAAAAGCCAGCTAGGCGTCTATAGACGTCTATAAAGTAGACTCTGGTCTGGTGTGCTCATAGACTACTATTTGATTTACAACTCAACAATATAACCGTATGCTATTCACGTAAGAAATGATTTTTTGCTCATCCTCGGCCTTTTTCTACGAGATTCTATAAGAAGTCTAGACTGGTTGCATTCGATTTCACGCGAATCTCATTTTTGCTTTCTCCCCAGTAACTTTCTCATTCCAGTCTGTCAAATCCCTCTTTATGTAATCAAAAGCCCTGTATGATCCCATTATATCAGTGCTAATAATGTCGAGAGACACACAATTTTATTAGATTATTACCTTTTCCTGCCGCAACTGCCGCACTGGGAGCGTAGGTGTCCATGCATTGCTTCTCAAGGTACGAATCTTTCATCATCTTCTGAAACAAGTTCAATTTCTGTGAGGTCAGTTCTGGCAAATCAGAATTCTCTCCAGAAGATCCACCACTTCCGCCGTCTTCTTCAAAAACTCGGTTTCCTTCATCACTGAAGTAGTCTTCGAAGCGTTCTCTCAACTTGTTTCTGTTGAAATGCTGTTGAGGAGTAGGGGATGATCCGACGTCTTCGCTTCCTGAAGGTGATTTCATTTTTCAATCTCTTTCTGCGTGAGTATCTTGTAGCTTCACTTTACTGTCTTTTGAAACAAAACTGATTTTGATACTGAATGAAGGGTTTTATTGTCAAATGGAGAGTAAGTGGGTGTGTAGTTTTTGGCACTCACTCAGGAACATCAAAAAAGAATTTTCCCTTCCACTAAAATCTTTTTACTTGAAATTGCTTTAAGTTCTTTCTTTACAGACTTTACGGAATTCACTGGTATACAATACTTGATTTACTCCTACACAATGCTGAGATTGACTTTTATTGGAATAATCACTCATGAGAAACGTAATTAATCGAATTTTTTTCGAAACAGATTTCAAAGGAGAATGCAGCCAGAGAAAAGTGTAGCTCTTATGTAAGAGACAAATCTCTTGCAAGACACATTCATGCAACTGATGAGAAAAGATGAAAGATGATGAATAAATAGTTCTCAAAGACTGGGCACGGATTACATCGAGGATACGACTCTCTGGAAGAAATAAATGAAAGTTATTATTGAAGTTTCATTCTGACTTTGCAATAAAAACCTAAGGCTTTTGGTTATCACAGACATTCAGTGAGGATTTCGTGGAAAGCTTATATCATCGTCAGCAGTGTGTTTTCCTTTGCGAAGGAAAATGTGGAGGTTGGGATCATCCTTTCACGGGTAAGCCTGTTTTTTCATGAGTGAATCTGTCCATTATAACGACAGGCTGCAGCTAATTACTTATTACTTATAGGGAAAAGTCATGATGCCACCCCTACTGTAAGTCGAGGGTTTTTTTTGCAGGGATAGCAACGCTTCCCACTCACAGACTACAGGATTTTAATGAGTAGAGTCGTATAATTACAGTGATAAGGAGACTGCTTTCTCTATTCTCTTTGCTTAATGGTTGGAAAACTTTATGGAGAAAAGTTGAACAAAATGCTTAAGCACTATGATAAAGATTTTTACTACCCACTACAAGTTACTCCGACTGTGAAACAGATAATCTAATCTTGAGCCTAAAGCAGTTGCCTATTTTGTTCGTTTGTGTGTGTTTGTGTCACTGTATGTGCAAGCTTATGCATACATTGTGGGGAGACAGTAGAAACTAATAATGCCAAAGTATTCCCCATGCATCCCAGTTTACAGTTTTATAGTGCATGTCCGACCTTGGTGAAGAGATTAAATCACAAGCTGAACTTGAAAACAATAAGAGCGAGATACAGACAGTCGCACAATACGTGAAATCTTGTGGGACCGAGGAAGCTGATAGCCCAACTTATTGAAGTGACAAATCCCACTAGAGCAGAACAATTTATACATGAACTTTCTACATAAAACCATTTTACTTATAGAACTTTCTCCATTCTTCATGCAGACAATTGTGGAGAAATTACGATTTGTCATCATAAGAGGTTTTAAGGATTCTAAT
Organism: Isotomurus pseudopalustris; assembly: GCA_034698685.1. NCBI lineage: Eukaryota > Metazoa > Arthropoda > Collembola > Entomobryomorpha > Isotomidae > Isotomurus > Isotomurus pseudopalustris. Next base: position 6,292 of record JAQGBV010000378.1, read on the forward strand.
GCTGCTACTGAATTCTGCTCTTGATTTCTTGAAAGATGCACACATTCAAATAGGGACATTGTTTAGTGAGGCAGACTTGAAGTAAAAACAAAGTAACACGAAGAAAGAACTAAGGAACCAATTTGTAAAAGCAGACTTAAAAGAATTACTTTCACTTCAGCGAATGACAAAATTGTTTTGTAGAGAAATAAAAAGACACGAGAATTTAATTTGTTTTGGCAGAATTTGTATTTTCTTCACTTTTTCTACTCTATTCTCAAAGCATGTGTGTTATATTTTATAGTGCTTCTGTTCATTAGTTATTCTGAGTACTGCTGAGGGACGAGAAGCCAACGGAATTATTACAATGCAAGATGTTGATTGAGTGCCCATGCAACACAAATTGTCGTTATCGACTTGTTGATTCCAGCGTGAAATTGACCGTGGATATGTTCTTGTGCATAAGAAACGTACAAAGGGAAGACTGTAGCATTTTTGAAAGACATGAAGGAGAAGATTGGAGCAGATAAGTTTTGAATAATGGGCTTTGTGACCTCGTTAACAATAAACAATAGCATAACGGCCTATTTTCAAATGTGCCTAGGTTAGCACAAAAACTCAGAGTTCCTTCCTTTTCTGGAAAAGCTGTTGAAGGGATGAACTAATGCTGAATGTGAAGTGGAGCCGGAAGATATACCAAAGCCTTTAGGCATCTTTTTGCTGAACTTTGACTTCCGTCTGTTTTAAGAAAATGAATGATCACTTGTTTTCGAATAGCATGGAGAGTTTATGGGAGGAGATTATGACGAACATTAATTTTCTTGTAAGTTCAGCTTACCAAGCATAAATGAAGAAGTAATAAGACATTTTCTGTAATAAAGAGACCACATAATTGAAAGTCTTTCAATAGGTTTTGTGCACATTTATGTTATAAGAGTTATAAAAGTGAATTGAATATTCTACTTGAATAAAAATTAATTTATTCGTTCACCCACGTAAATTTGGTCGCGTGGGAAGGTCATGCATTTCTGGGAATCTTAACTACTGAACATTGAAGCTCGAGTAATTTATTTTCCTCTCCTTTAGTAAAAACTTATTGTGTCGATCAAACCAGAGCCTTTCCAGACAAATGACAACAAGGTTTCTAGTGAAATCGAAAAGAAGATCACTAAGCATAATGCAATAAGACTTCCACTCAGACCCTGTCTGATTTTTATAAAAGCCTCTTCTTCGAATCCGTCAACAAGATACTTTCCACCCTGGGATAGTTCTGTGCTATATTGAACAGATTCTTCGCAATTTAATCAGGATTCTAACCCACCAAAGCAAAAAAAAACGATGAGAACTAATTAACATAGTATTAGGTGTGAGGAAGTTTTACCCAATACTTTCAGCTACTAATTACTGTGAGCCAAAACAAAGGTGCAATTATATTTAATTATTTTGAATTTTTTAAATTCTTAGAAACACCCATGGCATGATAAAATTCTCACACACCCCAAACGATGAAATTCGTCTACCCCTAAAATGATAGAATACTGAAGTAGAATTCATCCGTAATCCAAATAAACTTCAGTTGTTTGCTTACCTTCCCAAATATAGGAGATTTGCGACAGAAGATCATCCGAATTCTTAGTAAAGTGAAGCAGAATCCATTATGTCGATTGGAACAGGAGTTCTTTTACTGTAGGAGTTCCTCAGGTGAGAAGTTATTATCGGAGAAGATAAAAGTGGGCTGAAGAGGGTGGCTGGATAGGCTGGAAACAATTTTGTGTGTGAGTGGAGACGAAAGAGGTTCACTCGGAGAAAGTCGCAAAGAGACTGGCAGGTTTTTCTCAATCTCACTTTCCCTTTGTCGTCTTTCCTAGGCTGACGGACTTGCTCTTTCTGAAGAGACAAGGTGTCTCTCAATCATGTTAATTGGACATGAAACTCACATCAGAATCCTTTTCTCCAAGAGATCCAATAACGTGTAACTTGCTCTGTGGATTGACAAAGCCAAAGCCAAATAACCCTCTCAGGCCCATAATAAGTAGTAATATGTGTCCTCCTGACATTGCTTAGAAAGTCAGATACACAATCTGAGTGTATCATCATCATTTTACATGTTTCTGACATTCCAACACTGTCAAGATTTACATTGCACTCTACTCTCAGATCCCGAGTAAAATGTATGGAACAAAACACGTGTGGTTAGAACAGTGTGTGCAATTGAGTAGAAAGCTGTAGAAGTAGAATAGTATTTGCACACATTAGTTAGTTTTGCGGTATCGTCCTCGGTGGTTAGATTCAATTTAGCTCAACCATATGAATTAATGAATACGGGATCCCACTTAATTGCGGAGTTGCTCCTTCTCTCTCTGTCTCTACAGTAAGTCAGGGATGAAACTAATTGTAGTAGAATTATTCAATTATCAAATCACATTATACTACATCCTTTTATGTTTTACAAAGGTACAACATACAAAATATCAGAGTGACATGTGCCGAGTGTAATATTTTGTATATGAGACTGTGAGTGTGAGTCACTTGCTCTTGTGAGTGCTGGCTCACTACTTAAGATGAATTAGTTGCGCAACTGTATTTTTTACTCTCTTGGTCTATTACATAGATCTTCAATTCAATGGCATTGTTTCTTGTTTGTCTACCTCGCGATGACAAGACAAGTATGACAAGGTTATTCCGTCACGATGTGCATCTATCTATAAGTAAGCAGTCTTAAAGATGCAATACTTGTGAGGGAATGCAAATCTGTCCATTAATTGCTACACCAACTTGATCATTGCTTTATTGGTCAGTAGGGAGAGAAACTGTGTTGCAGTTGTAGCATATGAACATTCGATTCTTATAGCATCAGTAAGATATTCTATAAAAAACCTTTCGACTTTTAAATCGAAATAAGAGCTGAGATTACTTACATTTGGTTGTTACACACACATGGCTCAACAGATAGGCGAAATTAACCAACCGTTCATTAAATTCGCGAAAGTCGATGAGGGGAAGCTCGCAGGATGTATGAATGAGTGAATATACTTACTTTGTTGTGCATACGCGTATGCATTAGTAATTGCAGTAGCTATATATACTAAACTAATCTGAGCTGGGTATGTGCAAATAATTCAATAGTTACCAAAATACAATCGACGAACAAGTTTCAGAGATGAGAATCTCTTTAAATATTTTATTGTTTCAGTCTTGAATCATTCGTTGAATACAGTTCATAAGTGAATCATGTGAATTAGTGAGGGCTTTGGAGCAAAAACGTACGTAAGAAAATTCTGGAAATTCATCTTATAAAATATTCAAATGGCTACTCCCAGGAATCCAACTGAGACAGAAGCTTTAACAACGGTAAGCTGAATTGAAATCTACAACAGTTCAGAGTGAAGTGGGAGAAGTTCGCTTAACTGGATTGATTTTTGATTTATCCGTCCGTGTAGTTCAAATCAACTGTAGCTCATTTGAAATTGGACGATGGAACACTTATGAGATATCTACGAGGTAAGTGAGGCTTAAATCTTAAAGACTTTCAGATTGTTGTGAATATTTTATATTTACCATCTCTCGCCTTCCCCTCGTGGGATTAAATTTATTATTGATTTTTGCTTCTCAGCTCGAGGTTATGACTTGAAAAAGGCTGAGGAATCTATTCTGCAGGTGAGTTTTGTGATTTTATAGTACTGTGTGCATATCTCTAAGTAATTCAATTCCTCACCGAGTTTTTTTTTCGCAACCTTCCAGGCTCTTAAATGGAGAGACGAGTTGAAAGGAAGATTGGAAGTGTGGGAACCTCATGAAACCCTGATGTCGCATTTCAAGGTGTATATTACTGGAAAGGATGCTCAGGGTCGAGTTGGTAAGTTCATGTCTGGAAGGATATGCCTCTATGAATGATATGTCTTCGTTTAATTTTCACATCTCATAATTAATGAAGCACCAGACACCAGAATTTAATTACAGTTTGAATAATTAATGTCACACTTTACCCGGCCTGCAGTTCTCTACGTGAAGTTCAAGGAATGGTTACCAGCAAGGCCGCTTTTTGATAAATTCTCTCCACAAGACTTTCTCATTTTTGCGTTCCAAACTCTCACCCGCATATACAGTCGATTCCAGACTGGAAGTAAGGAGCAACAGTTTATTGCCATTTGGGACAATGATGGTGTAGGCTTCTCAGACGTTTGCCATGAAATTCAGAATTGGACGAGTAAGGCTATTATAAACATTCAGCTGGCTCAGCAGTCAACTTTCGGCATACAATAATGTTTATGATTTATTTATGACTGGGATAATCAAAATTTACCAATTTCTAGCTGTGCAATGTCTTATCGATGTACTGAAAATGGTAGACGGCTCGTTTCCTGAGACTCTCTATAAAGCATACTTTATTAACTGTGAGTAACAATAATTATTGATTCTTTCTAGGGAAGTACTAATAACTCGTTAAATATTGTGACTTTTTTGTTTCTTTTGTCTTCTGAAGCTGCTTGGGCATTCACTTGGGGGTTTAGTTTTATTAAACCGTTCATGAGAAAATACACACTGGACAAGATTTCCATCTCAGGATATGATGAGAATAAGTGGAAGCCTCAGATGCTGGAGACGATTCCTGTAGATGCGATTCCCGAGAAATATGGAGGAACAGTGGCAGAACCAGAATGTGCTTTTGACATTATATTCAGAGATAAATAGTTCGTAATTATTCATAAATTAGCAGTCCAATATTTGATTTGGCTGATGCATGTGTCAGCTTTATCATATCTCTATTCATGATTTTTAGTGAATTTTCGTTAATTAATCTTCTCTTATCAGGTTCACTAGAATGGCAAGAAGCTGAAATATGCAATTATTGCTAGCCAATTGTAGTTACATGAGCTAGAAATGTATTGTGTATGGTGCAGATGCAGTGCACTGAGTGGCCCTATTTCTCGATAATTATTCTCAGCTTAGTTTTAGTTTAATAGGTTTATAACGTGTCGAGAAGTAATCCAATTTCTCAATCAAACTTCCTCATTTAAGTCTCTGTTAAGTTTTCCTTATTTAATTATTGCTCCTTCACAAAAGAACCACTACGAAATGTTCCTCACGACATAGACTGTTTATGTTCTGTCCACAACGAAGCGCGTTACACATTAAATTGATTATTGAATGTCACAAATAAATTTATGTTACGAATTGCTCCATCCATTGTTTATAGAAGTTGCTCTTGAACTTGTGACTTCAATTTTTTTTACCACAAATGAAACCTTTTCCACAAGAAATTGAATATTGAATGTCACAAATAAAAAATATGTTATTAAAGATTGCTCCACAAAATTTTTAGAAGTTGGTCATGAACTTCATTCCATATTTCGCATAGTATGGACTTATGCATCGCATGATTTACGAAGTGAGCTATTTAATTTTACACTTTTTGCATGCTTTGTAGTAAAGTAGTAAAGTAGTTAACAATCGAGTGAGCACTGCGAGCACCAAAGTTGCGTGAGACAACATTAATCAGTGTGAATAATCCAAATGTGGTGTATAATCTAGTATGTTGCATGTTTGCGTTAATGTCCGTCTGTCTCAACTCGCAACTCTGAACATGAAAATTGGGAAACTGTTTAACTGTTGCACATTGTACACTTTCAATTAGCGTAGGCACCTGTACAGGCACACCACAGGTCCCTTCCCCCTTCTATTATTTTAGTTTGTGTGTTTTTTCGTATGTGCAATGTGTGCATCGTTAGTCTTCAACAGTCCAATTGGGTCACTTCATCCCAATCTGTCCCAAGCATCTCTACACACACATACATACATTTCTATTCTTTCCACTGCTTCACAGGGATCAAATGTGTGTGGGCCAGTGTGGGGAATGTCTTTTCAGTTCCTTCCTGTGAAGCATTCGCTTTCGATTTCTAGTGGCCGTCATATCACAACTTTGCTAAAAACAAATTTTAGCAGGAAGAAATATCTTCAGATATGGGCGAGTAGATTTTTATTTAGATTACCTGTTAACCTGTAATAGTTCTCCGGTTGTTTAAATCCCTGTTGGAAATCTCACCGCGTGTAAGCCAATTAATTTCTAATCTCATTTGGCAAGTCTCAACCTTTAATCTGATCTGAAGCTTGAGGAAACACGGATCAAAATACACAAACAACATAATGGCAAAATCGAAAAATGAAGAGGAACTCGCAGCTCTACAGACTGTAATTCAATATCCACTTAGTCCTGAGTTTTATTCATGAACTTTAACAATCTAATAAAACCCATTATCATCCCCATACAGTTTCAGCCTCTGGTTGAAGACTTAAATTTAGACATGGGGACTCTCATGAGATTCTTAAGAGGTAAACATTTACTTTTACGAACCAACTTTTAGTCATGCATAAATTGGAATCTTTCAGTCTGATTTTTTTGTGCTGCTTCAGCAAGAAACCTAGACATCCAGAAAGGAGAAGCGATGATTCGAGCTGTAAGAATTTAATAAGGATTCAATTCAATCGCAGTAAATGGAGTGAATGTAATTTATCGAATATACTTTTTTATCCTCTGTCTCTTTTTTGAAGTACGCTACCTGGAGGAAACAAAATGTATACGAACCAGCCTTAATTGGATGGAAGCCTCCAACAGAATTTCTTCTACGGTTTGAAGTATTCCGATCCGGGTTTGATCGTGAAGGCCGTCCAGGTACATGGAAATGCTTTAAGCAATCTTACAGGTTGACTTGTGTCAAAGACTACATCAATAGCACAGTTGAAATAACTTTCTTCGTATGTTCTTGAACACTTTACAGTTTTCTTCATTTTATTTGACAACTGGCTTCCATGCAAGCAGCTCTTTGACACCTTCACTCCCTTTGATATGATTCTTTTCGCCTACAAAACCATAATGGTTCTTTATTCAGAAATAGTCGAGACTGAGCACCAACAAATCTGCGCTATAATTGACCATGAAGGACTTGGCTTCACCAAAATGTTTAGTGAGATCCAGCACTGGACTGGTAATATTACCAAACATATTATTATTGTGTGTTTATGACCTTTTAAGAGTTACAGCCTTCACCCGAATAAGTTGTTGGCTAGCAAAATAGGAGCATGAGAGTTTTACAATTTAATGGGTTATTTTCGTGTCTCTTCATTTCCACAGGAGTGCAAACTTTGATAGATATATGGCAAATCTACGAAGCTAATTTCCCAGAAACCCTTCATAAGGCGTTTATTGTCAATGGTGAGAACTTTTAGGCTCACACACACACACACATTATGCATTCAAGTACATGACACTAGCACACAATTTAATCAAGATTAATTCACTCTTGCTGTATTTTCTAGCTGGGAGAGCATTCGTATGGGGATTTAATCTGGTGAAACCTTTCATGACAAAACACACTCTGTCCAAAATCTCCATTCATGGGTTTGACGAGTCCAAATGGAAACTTGCTTTTAGGGACACCCTGCCTGAAGAATCCATTCCCACGAAATACGGCGGAACTGCCGAGCTTACTCATCTCTACGACATGGTTTACGACGGAGCGATTCAGAAGATCATGGCCAATAACAATAATATTTAATGAGTGATATGTGAATGTGACTGAAAAACAGACTACAGTAATTTCTTATTTTATGAAACTTAAGGAAAGCTACTGGAAAGTTTCCAGAATAATAATTCACATACAATATTACTTCTGTTACATGCTACGCACACGTAGGTTAGAACGACAAAAGGTTGTGGTTGGAGATATAAATAAATTCGCAGATGCAATAAGTTTATAAGACATTTTCTTTCCTTGCCCTTCTACCGGTGGCTTTGAACTACTTGTGGACGCAGAGAAAACTTCTGGGAAAGTCATTCCTTTCTACTCCGATTCCACTACAGTGCTGTTCCTTCCAGTTCCAACTTCAAAACTGGAGTAGGTAGTAGCGAGCAACAGCTTGAGCTCTTTCTTCCACTTACACTGTGTTTTTCAGTTTTAGTCATTGGTACTACTTGGAGAGAATTGCTTACACAAAAACTTAAAATGTGAGAAGGCTTATATTCCTCAGTACTGCCTCTGTCATTTTAGATTGGATCTTATAGGGCTACATTCCATAAACAATCTCTGTAACTGTTGATAATAGTATAAAAAGCTCATTTCAGTTCGGCGGACTTCAAATGCTTGCTTGAAAATTGTATTACAAAGGAGACTTTAAATACAGGTCGTAGTTTAGGAGAGCACGACAGCAGATTTATCTTTCACGAAGATGCTGTTAAGATAAAATACCTTTTGTAGATATCTCCCACGCTTGAAGCAATACGAGGAAAACCAAGTAGAGATTATAGAACACCGGTGAAAGGACAAAGTTTGCGTGGAGCATATGAGCTATCGACCTGCCTTGATCATAGTAGCTTTAATTAGTCGGGCTTTAATGACAAGAATGCAAAGTTCCTTCCTGCTATCGACTGCCTACGCTCTGAATGAAATCCGAAAGACCCAAGGTGTGCAGTATGGAATTGATAATCTGCTGCAAAATATTACGAGGACATATAAAACAACACAGCCCTGCTGGCACCCTGTATGTAGGCACACACGATATTGTAAATAGCTTTGTAACTGCAAACACGCGTTAGTAAGTAGTAGCACTCAACGGGTGCTTTCACCAGCTTATTCTGAGTGAGGACTGCTTAAGTGCAGACATGATTATCATGTAAGTGTGGGAGTCAATATTGCCTAAACCCTTTCCCACGAATTGAAGATCAATATTGGGAGGCCAGCCTTTATAGAGAATTATGAAACAAATTGCATTATCTTCAGCAGTACCTAAAGAATCCTTCAGTCATAATTGTATATTGTTTGTCTTGAAATCTAAAATCCACGATGAATTTTGTGAAACCTGGAAATTCCCTATGATACCCATGTAAGAAGAAAGTACTCTAAAATAATTTCTACCTGAACGGGGCAGTGATCAGACTATAATACTGGGAAGGTCATTGAATGAACGCGTGTGTGTCCAATAACCATAAACTGGACAACAAAAGACCTGAACATGAAAGCATTTATAGAAAATAGGACCATACGTTCCCAACAGACGCACAGGAGAGGAAAAGGACATTTTATGTCTTCTTCATTCATGCTCACCGTATCACTCGAGGGGATAATACAAACGGTATCCTGCAAAACTCACAGCTCACTCAGCAACTAAATTCCATAATGATACGTACAGGTTTAAAGGGAGTATAGACTTGAAGAGCTTCTATCAAGTCGCGAAGATATAATAGTAAAGTAGAAGTACATGAAACCGGAAATTGAACGCAGCTCATAGCCATAGTGTGTAACATAGCAAGTGTGGTAAAATAAGTTCACGAATGATTTCTCATTGGGAGCACACTCTGCTATTATATCCTCCTTCCAATGTGGGTTTTCAGTAGTCGGATTTGTTAATTGGTTTTGATTCTAACGTGAAGGTTGATCAAAGGGAGGAAATCGGGAGAAAGAAGAAAGAAGAAAGAGTTCCCTGTGGTGAAAGCCATAGCAGATTTATTCAATGCTGCCACGGAGAGATATTACTTCTTCACGTGTCCCACCCGTTTAATGTTACATTATCCCAGCATGACTTCTATTTCTGGCAGGAGATGAAGGAAGAAAGGGGCACGTTCACGCATAGCTACCAGACTTATTGACAAAGAACAACAATATAATTCCCGAGAATATTTGCGCTAAGCAAAGCAGGCTTCATAAAATGCTGGCCGAGCGTATTAAAATGGAATCGTAAAATGTATTTGCCATTATCATTGGCTTGAATGTTTCTTAAATGCTTTACGTGACCACCTTAAACTCATAGGGGATTATACTACGTGTGTACTTTACTGAAAGATGATCTAGTAGTTCATTTCTTTTTGTATTATTTTATCCGTGCACTTTCTCTTCTGTCTCATTTTCTACTACAGCTATTGACTGCACTTGTGGAGTAAACTCTTCATCATTTCTCACTTTGCAAAGGACTAGTTGAACGAGCAGCAAGTCTAAAATGTCAAACTCAGAAAGCTCTAGGAAGTATGCTGCAAAAGTGGAACTCAATGAAGTTGAAAAAATGCAAAACTATTTAATAAAAGTTAACTTTGAAATCAAATACAGGAATAAGCTTATGGTTCTTGTGTTTATTGAGTCAATCCTGTTTGGAACAGACTTCCAAGTTCCAACAGAATAAAACCATGATAAATCAATTCTACAGTTTCAGCGATATCACTTCCAAACTCAAGGTGATTGTATTATATCACGATCCTTTAATTCACATGAATATTTGCACTTATTAACTTAATTATCCACTGGCATAATTAGTTCTTTAGACTCTGACTGTTCTTTGATGTCAACTTCAGTTTCTGCTTTTGGTACTTGAACTTGAACTGGATCAGTTGGCATTGGAGCTGGTGCTGGAGTAGTAACAGGGTGCACTTTGACCTTTCCTTTAAAACAATACGTCATCACTTTCAAAAGATGACTACAGGATGTTCGTCGGGCAGAGTTAGTTTTCATGATCTCTTGATGATCTTCGGCAGGTGAAATCCCCGTTAGAAAAGTCTGCAGGAATAAATTGTAATTTAACCATTGCCCGTTCACTCTTGGGTCGATATATTATTCGATTTAAACGCAGTACTAGAAATACTAAAAATATCACCTGTTTCCAAGTTTTCCCTTTCGTTCCAAGCAAATAGCTAAATGTTCCGAAAACGATTAGCAACAGGGGGATGTTTTCATACACTATTCCCCCAATCAGCCATTCTTGCCTATAGTTTCTCCAGCGGCTTCGGTCATCCGTACGATTTATCACCCCACTTTTTATAGTCAACACACTCTGTGAGATCATCATTATCTGTTACAGAATGAAGATTTGTACATTTATTCGCAGTTAAGTATCGTATAATCGTGTCTTAATTTTACTAAAAAGCAAAGTGGACAAAAATATGTCCAACAGAACTGAGTGTAGCGACTTGGCCTTCGTCCTGTCATTCTTTGACAGCCCTCAACTATTAAGTCAATTCCTGTAAGAGATAGAAAGCAATTACATAAGAAGTAACCTAATATAAAGATAAAGTACAGATGTTGAAGAGGTAAAACTGCAACCATAAATCCACACGAATACGATCAACATTAATAAGGTGACTGTGAAAAATGGAACTTGTGCCGTGTAGTGATCTATCAGCTGGAACACATCTATCCCACCCTGATTTCATTAATTAACCAGCATTTTCAACCTCAAGATTAAATTGATAACTTGATTTGAATTATTAATTGCTTGGGTATTTATTCTTACCCTTGCAATGATCGAAAGTCCGCTAACGTAAGCAAGTCCTAGACATAAAAATATCAAAATAGCTCTCAGTTTTCCATGCTGTCCGAACCATCTATTATACCCGTCGAACAACGAGACTTTGGCACAGACGATTCCTGACAACTAAACATAATAATGAAAATTGTCGTCTTAAAATGAATGTTGTAGCTGTACGAAATGTATCGGATGGGCTTACAGTGCTGGTGTAACCGATGAGGAAGGTCATGGCGAAAAAGATGGTGCAGAAGAAGTAAGATCCTGGGAGTCGACCCAACGCGTCTGCCAACACGGAAAATATCAAATCCGGACCTAAAAGTGAGATCAAAAGACGGTTACAAATCAAACTTGGACATCCCCTCGGTCATTAAAGTATCACATAAGTAAACTCACCCTCCCGTAGAACATCTTTAATATTGGAACCCCCGTCGGAATATACAACAGTTCCAACATACATGAAAACCATTATTGTACATATGATGCTCGTAATCGTATCCACAGCTAAAGTGATGACCACATCTCTGTAATTTCCAGATAGAAGTATACTGGTCTTGTTAACCTGCACCAGCAAATCCGTAATAATTGGCTAAACTTTGAAAGAGATTAATATTACCTAAAGCAATTGCGATCGAATCCATTAAAACTGGCAAATGTAAGGTGGATTCCGCTTCCAACTCCCGTGGAGAAGAACACTTGAGTTGCAGCTGCAGCCCAAGTCTACACATTTAGCATGGATATCCAGTATTTACAAAGAATAGCGAAGACTAGTTACTAGTTAATTTCGATGCTGGTGGTTCACCTCGTAACGTTGCAATTCCTCCCAGCCTTTGCCGTCTTTATTCCAGATGAAGTTATACACACCATACTTCCATGTTCCAGGCATTCCAATTGCTCGATATATCAGGATACACTGCAAGATCACCATTTGCAGATCCACTTAAGTATATGTATGTATTCTTAGTAATGTAACAATATTATTGTCTTAAGTACCATGACCAAATAAGGGAAAAAATTAGCGAACCACAAAAGCTTCCCTGTGACAGTATTAAAGAAAAGGTAGGAACCAAAATACACAATTATAGTTTTCATTACTGAATTTCGACAGTTATGGATATTAATACAGAAACAGTAGACCTCGCGTTTCAAAGCCCTTGTGTGTAAATGCATAGGTCATTAGATATACAATGAGCAGCGCAATGCACATGTCCCAGTCTGGCCAACCCAAACCTTGATCATTTTCAGCTAAACCGTAGGTCATGTTTGTATCAGCCTGAAATTCAGAACTCTCTGGCAGGTCTTTAGCAAAGACACTATACCATATTCGTTGTACTCGACCCCTGCGTATCAGTAATTAAATTGTAATAGCAATTAACATAATAGTATGAACTATGCACGGATGGTTATATTTGTACTTGAAGAACTCTTCGCCAGCTCTGCGTTCGTCTGGTTTTAAATCAATCTCCTCGAAATCCGGAGTTATATCCTTGCAGCCGCGTGTGTTCCATGTATTAGTACAAAACGCCCAGGGAGCATTATTGCTCCCTTCAAAGATCATAATGTATATGTAAAATAGACACCAAGCGTAGATTGCGTTGAAGAAGAAGGCAGCGAGTAGGGGGAAAAGACACAGACAATATCCGACGCCTTATTAAACAAAGATCATAACATTAGTGAATCATATTTAAGCAGTTCAAAGTTCAATCTGTTACCTAACGATCAATCAATCTATCGATCTGAAGCTTACCTTGAAAAATAGGGGCTATTTTCCAAACTCTCAGCATTCCTTTGTGAAGCAATTGCCCCATGATAACTTCCAGGTACATTATGGGAAACGCACAAGTGACGAGGAAGAAGAAATACGGAATAAGGAAGGCTATCCCTCCGTAACGCCAGCAGAGATATGGAAATTTCCATACATTAGAAATGCCTACTGTATACCCAATCATGGAAATAAGACCATTCGTTCCATCCTCCCAAGTCCCATGTGACACTTCATCATCGTCAGGAACTAATTCTTCAATCGAAATATTAGAACCTACAGATTTAATTGGGGCTGGTGTCAGTGCATATCGAACACAAGAATTTGATGAATGGGAGGAACAGAAGTGAATTGAAGAATTACCTGTTCCAAGACCTTTGAAGTAGTCTTTCTGAATCACTAACCCTTCAACACTACTTTCAGGCTTGACCGCTAAGTCATCGTCTGCGTGAGCTGCAGCTGCATAGGGACTTACAATAATAACTACTTCTTGTTTTGGAAATGGACTAAATTTTGGATCATCAGCAACATGCTGTGGGTTTGGAGATACTGTAGCTTCTGCTGATTTCGACTCTGAGAGTGACGTACTGGCTTTTTCGCCTTGTCTCACGTCTACGCTTTTTCTCATAGCTGACTTTTTTCTACTAAACCATCCAAGCATAATGCGACGGTATGACGAGCATCTCACGTAATGGTGGAACTTTGCTGCAAACAACGACCTTCAAAGCACTTGCTTAGAAGTTGACGAAGATGACACTATTAGTGCGACCGATCATAATGCTCCTTTAGCGCTATCCCTGGAAACGTTTCTGTTGTCGTATTGTTTTCATAGGTCTCGATTTTCAGCGAACATGCTTCGAACGATGTTTTGATATATAAATACCCGATTCGATAGATTGTGCTGAAGATCTCATTAACTTTTAATACGCATTCTACGAAATTATCAGATCATTACAAATTCTATAAATTGAGATCAGTCTTACAAAAATTTGGAAAAATATTACGTTAATTATTCTTAAACGATGAAATCTGTACAATGTCATATGAACTATTTCTTTGCAGAATCAAACTATGAACTTACAAATAGTAGCTGCCATCAATTCATTCATTTGTTTGAAGAACACATTATTATTATCATGTTTTATCGAGAAGGCTTGTGGAAAGTTAGTTTTAGTTTACTATATTCTACTGGTAAGAAAAATCTTCTATCAATTATATTGGCATGAGTGTTACACTAGTGAGTATGAGGAGTGATATTGTACACGTTGACTTTACAATGGTATAAAAAATACTGAATGTGCTCAACGAGAAGATAACATTGAGGAAATGTACATAGTGGCTACTAAGCCCACACAAAGGCCAGACCACATCATTGCTCGTTTGACTTGAGCGTCTTCGTCAACCGGAGGAGGAAAATGCTCGACTAGACCTTCCTATTAAAAAGAACAAAACATGTTTGTTTCTTTCACCTCAATTGTTACAGGAATTATTACAACTAGGTAGAAATGGACTCACCCAACCACCATTAGCACGAATGAAGGGAACTAAATGCTTCATCAAATAAAGAGATAAGAACCGGATAATTGAATCTACTTGAACAGGATCCTGAAAAGTGACAAATGTATAATTCAACCGGAGGAAAAGGAAATCTTTTTTCTTCATTCAATAATACTATCATAGTAAGTTATCAATGGACGTCACTGCTCATAGATAACCAAATATCATAGGAAACACTTCCTTACCTCACGATATTCTTGAGCCAATCGGACAGCAAAAGCAAACAGACTTATAATCCTTCCCCACGTAATTCTTAACTGTCCTGCTTCATTCACCTACAGAATTTCATTCATTTATGATTTCAGGTTCATTCATCAACAGAGGAATTTAAGAACCTGCGAATATTCTAGAAAATCCTCTCTAACCTCGAAAATCTCATTGGCAATGCAGTCGAAGACGTGATAATGGGTAACTTGACACCGTCGAATCATTCCATTAAACAAAATCGAATGTTTCACAAGCATATCGCAAATACATGACGTGAGGGACATGTACACGTCATCTTTTACTTTCGATCCCACTTGGTTCCCTATTGACAACTCTTGAACGAGGTAGTAACTTAATTCCAGCCCTGCAAACAAACACACAACGAGAGCATTTCTTAATTCGATATTCACAATTCACATTCACACCCCAAGTCCCAAACCCGTTTAAAATAACAATCAGTACCCCTAGCAGATATCGGGTCCTGTTCCTCCGTCTGAGTCCCAATCGAACAATAATTGACATCCTCCTTCCCTGAATCAGGCCCATCTCCATCCGGCCCATCCCTTCTTGAAGTCGATAGTGCTTTCGAAAACCAGGCTGACAAAAAGCTCCCTGAAACAAACATTATTATCAGTTCTTCTGCATTCATTCTCTTCCACTCCACAACAGAAACATCATTGGTCTCAGAATTATTTTCCACTTACCGTCGTTTTGCTCCGCACCGATGTTATTATTATGCGGAAACACATGAGGATAGTGCGGCGGCATAAAACCGTCGACAGAGTCGTCAGTCCCTTCAGTTTGCGTGCCGTCATCAGTCGACACGCCCACACCTCCTTGTGGCCTTTCCTCCATATTTAAATGTGAATTCGACCACCTCCACCACCGTTCCACCACCCACACAGTCCGATTCTAAACTACTATACTACTTATTTCTACGATATGCGCGTTAGTCTCAAAAGTAAATAAATCGGGTATTGTCAAACATAAACTTGAGTGTAGCGTGAGTACTGGCCACTTGCTCTCTGAACACTAAAATAATAATTAATTATGTCGGAGAAGAAAATCCGACAGAATTAACCTAGAAATCTAACTAGAGACTTCGTACACTAACAATACGATACGAGAATGGAATCAATGGAATGTCCATTGTGTGTGTGTGTGTGTGTTGTGTGTGTGTTGATGTTGACAGGCTTTGTGTGTGTGTCATGTGAAGAAGAAGCGGAGGGAATAAGCTCAAGCGGGTTTCCTTCTCTCAGTTCCGCTCACTCCTTGTTCGTTGTCCTGTTGTCCTCACTTGCAGCAACAAACAGCGCTATCCTCCTCCCGGTATTCCGACCTTTTGACCTCTCCTGAAGTTCCTCTTCACGGGGGATTACTTTTCCTTTTAACAGAATGAGCAGCCCTGGCACTCCTCCGTCGGGTACTCCAAATGCTTCCAAAAAGAGGAAGCGTCTGACAGACGATGAGAGGTTGTTCAGGGAGCAGGTGAGTGATAGGAACTTGGATGGTTTGATGTGTACAATGTGCTTCAATGCAGTTTATAGAAATTATGTTAGATATGTTTGTAATTCTTTCTTTGGGGATACAGGAACGAGCGGAAAAGCGACAGAAGCTGGAGGAAGAGAAGTTAAAAAAAGAAGAAGAAAAGCGAAAGAAGGAACAGGAACGGTTAGATAAGTTAAAGCAGAAAGAACAAGAACGTGTTGAGAAGGAGCGACAAAAAGAACAAGAGCGCTTAAAACGAGAAGAGCAGAAGGAGCAGGAACGGCTTAAGAAAGAAGAAGAGAACTCGAAGAAAGCAGAGGAGAAGAGAAAGAAAGAAGAAGAACGGCTTAAAAAAGAAGAGGAACGACTGAAGAAAGAAGAAGAGAAGAAGAAAGCGTTAGAAGAAAAGGAGAAAGAGCGAATTAAGTTGGAAGAAAAAAAAGAAAAGCAAGCCCAGCATTTTACCAAGTTCTTTCAAAAATCGCCAGCTCCTACGTCGAAAGTAAGGACTCTGACTGTCCCTGCACAATCACCAGCATCTTATGTTCGTACAGATACAGAAAGCGATAAAGAAAATGCAGAGAAAGTCGAGAATTCGAAAACTGACGTTAGCACTACTGCCTCTGCTAATTCAGATTCTGCTGTGAGCAATGACTGTGGTGATAGCACAGGAAACGAAGACCTGAAGATAGTCTACTTAAAGAAATCCGATGTTCCTCTGTTTCGTCCGATGCCCTTCGAGATTAAGTCCAACATGGCTATTGCTCCATTGTTGCGTCGAAACATTCTCTCGGCTTTGGAGAGAAACACTGTTGATCTTTGTTTTCAAGTTATTTCAAATAATACCTCGGAAGAGTTACGTTCAGACTTTCTTGAACGTTGTCGAAATAGAAAATGCAGAAAAACGGGTAGGACGGACTTAGCAGTTGATGGGGAGATACGAGTAATCATCCAAGATGTTGTACAAACTGGGGAAGGATTGCGTCGGTTTAGGAAAAAGTTATTGCAGTTTCATGACAATCGTCGGCCAGCGTATTGGGGAACATGGAGAAAGTGCAGTAACACTATATCTGGAAGACGACCATTTGCCAAAGAGAAAGTAAATTGATAATTATTGGAAAATTGGAATTAGACTTTTGGTAACCTTACAGAAGTTGTAAAAATATCCGTTGTATTTTTTAGGAGCTTGAGTATGAATTCGACTCTGACGATGAATGGGAAGATGAACCTGACGATGCGGAAGAAATAGAGAATTCTGAAGGGGTAATTTTCCTTATGCTCTTTATATATGCAGCACTATGCACCTTATTAAAAATATATGTTATAAATTGCACGCGAATACCTGTAGGAAGACGAAGCACCTGAGGATCCTGCTGAAGGTGAACCTGTTGACGAGGAAAATGACGACGGCTGGATGGTTCCTCACGGGTACTTGTCGGACAGTGAAGGTGAAGGAGAGGGTGACATAGCTCTTGCAAAATCAAAGGAAGTCGAATTTTTCCGATCGCTTAAAGAACAAGTTAGGGTAAGTGTGTTTAATGAATACTTATTAAAGTACTATGTTTAGTTATTCGTTATATTAGTAACTAAATAAGAAATTATGTATAAATGATTTTTTTTTCAGTTGGGCATTCCTGTTATTCAGACCATAAAACTTTCAAATTATCGAGTCATATTTCCACCAAGACCTGAAGTACGTCGCAGTACAAGGACTCCTAAAATTCCTAAAGACGATACATATGCAAAGGGATTCCTAGCAATGAATCTTCCGAGTGATGATGAAGATGATAAAGAGTGGGATGAAAATGATACTTCAGTTGTTAATGAAAATGAAGACGAAGAATCTATTTCCGTATCTTCCTCCTCAGATTCAGAAGAACTAGATTCCGAAATGGAAGAAGATGAAGTTGATCTAATAGAAAGTGACGGTGGCGACGTAGAAGAGCCGATGGAAGTTGAAAGTGATAGCTCAACGGACTTATTTACTGAGGTGAAAGTTAAGAAAGGATCCGTCGTTAACAGTAGTATATCACCTTCTGCAAAATCTCCCTCTTTCAAGTGTTCTACTGCAACTGAATCTTCTCCAAATGGAGCAAGCAAGGGTTTCTAAAGAACATATCTACCCGTACTTTAGTAATGTAACTAATCGCCTCGAGTCACCGGATTGGTATACTCTACAGTTTACAAAGATGAAAAAAGAAACTGAAAATCAATCATAATGTATTCAGTAATGGAGAATAATAATAATTAACCGGAAATATTATGTAAAGGTTATGTTCTGTTTTTTCTGGACTTGAGTTGGTTTGGGTAGGCGTTTTCCGTTAATTACTTTTATTCGATTGAGGTTTCATGTCATGTCCAGCTTGCGTGCGAAGTAGAATCACATGAATGCAATGCGTGAATAATTAAAATGTCAGTAATGTTTCAGTCAGTGGTAGGAATAACGAATATAACCTGTTCAAAATCTCAATGCTTGTTGGTTGCGATTGTGAGTCGAATGCTTCAACTTATCGTTGTTCCATTTAAGTTTCTGTATACGTTATTGGAAAGCTTAGTTTGCAAAACAATTTTTTTGAAGTTGGACTGAGTGTAAAGTAAAATAATAAATAGAAACGTTATGAACAGTGTGACCAGAACACATTAGATGTGAATTAATATATGTATTCTTTCTTCATACTGACTGTTCTTCGCAGTTGTGATCTGTTAAAGACCTTGTTTTTATTCGTATTCTTATTTATGCTCCTGAGACGAGGGCTTCTAATCAATAGACTATACACAGAAGAACCGACTGTGTTTCATTATGCCATCTCATTATAAGAACGAAAGCAGCTATTTAAGATCTAAAACAATTTGTTGATTAGGTTGTTCATGTAATAATATACGTGTGAGACAAAAGGACACTTTTATAGTAATTGGATAGAAACATGCGTCAACTAAGGGAATGACAAAAGGTGACTAAGAAAGGGGTAGAAGACTAACTCTAGATTTGCCTTGGCGAGCATTTGATACCAAATTCAATTCAAGTTCCAATAGTTCCAAACCAACTCGGGTTTCGTGCTCCACTTATGCTTATTTATGCTAATGCTCCCACACGAACAGAGCTTTTTACGAAACCGTCGCAGGTTTCCGTTGTTTTTACGTATATCCAAGTCCAAACGTAATAGCACTGTAGACCATTGAGGCGACGCCATTGAAGACCCTGCTTCAAAAAGCGAATAGGAATTTCTTGTTATAATAGTTTAGCTTCGACTTTCCTTGTTCCACCTGTGGAAGAATTTCTGTCTGACAAGAATGGATCTAAGATTACTAATTAAAATTATGGCTGTGTGCGTCGTGGGATTTTTAGTTGTGATTATTGTAAGAGAACATAGTTATGTAATTCGTGTTTCTGAGTTCATCTGATAAAAGCTAATTAATCTGATTGTAGATGGTTGTGATTTTGCAACTGGTGGTTAACAGCAATCCTGACTATTACAGGAGGAAAAACGACACTAAACACACGCCTTAGCTTTAATTATCAGAAGATATTATGGATCGGAGTCCGGGCTTTCATACATTTTGTCGCTAAAACGTGAAGAAATAATACAAAATTTATCTCACAATCACGTTTTACTATTAGATAATAATATTATTATTTTGTAGCTCACTGAATAACAAAGTCAAATGATTGAAGAACCAACAAAAACCCTTATTTACTACTTAATTAAGAGTAGCGGATACCGTTCCACACCAGAGAAACCAATCTTGAAATGGGTTTAGATTATGTACTTACAATAAATTTTTTTACATCAATTACGCAAATCAAGTTTTCAAAAATAAAGATATACCTCCTGCTTTCTTTGGAATTACAAGCATCAGAACATATCTGATTATCTCTGGCTCCTTATTGTGACTTTGGCTTCGACCCACCTCCGATTATCTTTCGTCTTTGAGCAAACATGTGAAAATAGAGTTGAGGGAACACTGCAATTTTCATCAAATTATTACAGTATTACAATTCAATATTTTTAAACGTGTATCTGAAATGAATAGTTGCATCCTTACGTGGAATGTAAGCTAGCATGACAATTATCATGGCGTAATGATAATCAAAGCTGAAATTGAGCGCATTGGGCATAGCATATGTCCAGAGTTTCTTCTGCTTGATGTACTCCAGTGAGTAGTACATGCAAATGAGTTCTCCCGTTATTCCAATAGGGTACAATGCGATGAATAGGGTGTACCTAATAGGACAATAATAATTTCAAGTTTACCTCAGCATCTCACTAACAATATTGTAAGCCACATAAATTCACAACTAAGCCTTACCTCAACCACACAAGAATTTGCGAGAGTCCAATGAGATTCAAGAAATAATATCCGTATCGAATGATTTCAGTAATGTCCCAAGCTATCATACAAAGAGGGAATCCAATTGAAGCTGCTGCAGGAGGAGAAATTTCCAAAACGCACCACACAACAAAAACTCGGGACATGACTTGGAAAAATGTCAAGAAAACATTCGATTTGACTATTCCGATGGCTGCGTGCAAAACCTATGAATCATCCCAAATGAATTTCCAACTCTCAGTGTAAGTTTACAGCTTTACAGTTTAAAATTGTTTAACTAACCTCCAGCAGAGCAGCAGACTGAAAGATCTTCAACGGTAGTTCTACAGCTTTCCACATCTTTGTATGATCCTCCCGTTTCTCCCATGCCAGATACGCCACATAGGCCCACCCGACCGTCAAGCTCAAGTTGTACAGAATTAAGTACACTTTTGATATAACTCCCATTTTAGTTTCTCTTCTAATCCAATCGATTTAGACTATCTGTGTTTCCGAAAACTGCCCACTTGCTCTGGCTCCTCTGATGACTCCCACTCCCACAACTATTTTCCTCAACAGTCGACTCACTTCGCTCAATTTGCTCCTCTTCCAGCTCTCGATTATGATTCGCAATAGCTCGGTTTAGTTGCAATTCCTCTTCAAGCTGCCCTTTAGCAATATTCAACTTTCCAACAATCTGACGACAATCTGCACCCGTTCCTACACCAAATACCTACAATGAGGAAAACACAAATTATAATTATTGTTCTCCGATCCAAACCTTCCATTCTGCCCTAGTCTCATTAGTCCAACCAAACTTACCTTCTGCACTGTCTGCTTCGATCCACAAATCTTGCACTCCCACTTATTAGACTTTTTCACGATGTGTACCTAGAATATTGCAAAACACATGACAAACAACTGTGAGAACTTCTTGGTTGAGAGCAGAGGGGAAGGAAAATCCATATCATGAAATATTTTGCAGATTAGTTCGGAAAACTGAAGACACAGCAGGTTAACCTTGAATGCTGTTAACCTGGTACTCTATTCTGCAGCTCTATCTAAGCTCTTTTTATAATGTCATGAACAGTATATGCATTACTACTACTACTACTTTGAAATAAAATATACTAGACACATTTATAATGAAATAATGAGCTCAGCAAGAATCCCACAACCTTCATCAATTTCATCATTACCTACAAAACCTCGAAAACTTAGCAGACATACTTCTCAGTCAGAAGTGCTCAGTTGTTAGTACACTATGTTTAACTTTGTATATTGAATTTTTTAAGATTAAAATACTTCATTCAACAGTGATGATGACTGATGGTTGTATCTCGTCAATCTTAAGCTTAATTAACTGATAAGAAGATGTCATTATTCATAAACTAGAGGCAAAGCACCATGTTCTATTCACCTTCAACAGCTATCCAGTCTCGCTGGAAGGCTTAGTTGCCTACCTATTAATGTTGAAGTAAGGTTAAAATGCAAACGTATAATATATTTTTAGTAGAAACCGATTCCAAACTCAATCGCAACTAATAAATCATCTCTGCTTATGAATTCCTACATTAGTGAATAGGACTATATAACAACAAAATACCAAGTCCATAATATTAAAGCTAACTTAGCTTTAATAATTTACGGCCTTGGAAAATAGTAAATCCAGCAAGAGTCAACTAATTAAAAAGTCTCACGCTCTAGAGTCGAAAATCGAAGCCGGGTTTGGATGGAGCCGACAGAACAATAAATATGCAATGAAATCTGATTGTTACAGGGATTTTTTAGATTGAATATCAATCTTATATTCCGAGTCTAATTCCTAATTAATTGACATGATTATGATAAGGACTTACCTGGAAAGTCTTGCAGTTGGCACAGAGGAGGACGTGGTTGGACTGCGGAGCCATTCGATTCAGCTGATCCTCTTGGGTCTCTCGCTGCCTGCAACTCTTGACGTGGAGAAAACCAGTCCATGAGTCCAGTCAACTCTCCTCCCGTCCGAAACCGGTTTCTCTCTTTGCCCCTACTCGGGACAAAAGCGCGCGAATTCTGAGTTCAACTTACTGTATAAGTTTGTAGCTGCAAAATACACGTGCTCCGCTTCTGTGAAAGTAAATATTTGCAGCAGTTTAAGAAGTATTTGAAATCGAATTCCGATGTCGCGAGCTAAAGTGAAGATACTCTCTCGGAACCCGGATAGGTATTTCCGGGAGACAAAGCTGGATATCCACAAAACACCGAGGAATTATGATCCTGCTCTTCATCCGTTTGAGACCCAGAGAGAATACACGAGGGCCCTTAATGCTGTTAAACTTGAAAGGGTCTTTGCAAAACCCTTCTTGGCAGCACTGGACGGGCATTCTGACATGGTTTCTGTTTTGAGTAAGCATCCGAAACAGTTGTCTACTCTGTTCTCGGGAGCAGCAGATGGTGTGGTGAGTTTTAGGTTTTAAATTTTTTAATATATAATAGTTTATCAGCTGTTGAAAGCGAGTTCTGTACTGATGTGGTATTTACTTGGATCATAGGTGAAACAATGGAGTATACCTTTACGAAAGTGTGTGAAGACTATACAGGCCCATGAAGGTTTCGTCCGAGGAATGACTGTTACTCCAGACTCAGAAATGCTTATTACTGTTGGGGACGACAAAAATATTCGTTTCTGGCCCACTGCCGTGCCTGATTCCCCAGATGACGCAGATTCCACAGTAGCCAAGCACAGCATCATTTCCAAAGTGAGTGAAAATGAAAGCAAAGAAAGTCACAAATTGAAAGGTATGATTTAATTTCTCGTAATTTTTTGCAGTATGTCGTAGCTGGAGTCAGTCATCATGCAAAGAAGCAAATGTTCGCAACCTGTGGAGACGCTTGTTTGTTATGGGAAGGAGAAAGAAACGAGCCCCT
>JAQGBV010000379.1:0-29752 GCA_034698685.1 Isotomurus pseudopalustris
TCTTAAAGTTACAGGCCGATTAATTTTTCGAAATTTCGAAAAACCCATAGTTCGAAAAATTACCATAGAGCCTTAAGAGATTTGACGCGTGTTAAACTCGAACTTGACAGATGAAAAGACGTTTTAAAACAAAAATAGTCTGAAGAAGTATGGGAAAGCCGATATATATTCAACAGTATAGGAGTTATAGGATCACAGCCTACCAACTTCACTGCTCTCATGTATTCATGAGTCGACTCCAAGGTCCAAATGTGCTAACTTTAGTAACTTCAGTTAGACAAGAATGACTTTAATTTAAACATTGTCAAACACCAGCCATCCTTTTTATTATGCTACAACGAACTACACAAGGTTCATAAACTATAAATATAACCATTCATATTGTTCACATTTGGGAGTAGTCTGCTTTCTTTGAACCTGCCAGGCATGTGTTTCATCTTCATCCTCATCTTCACGCTTAGGAAAATTACATTGACGTATGAAATGGAAAAGTGCACACGATGTTCAGAAAGACTTTTAAGGTGTATAGGTGCCAAGAAACGGTGTGTGTGTGTGTGTGTGTAGGTTAGTACCCCAGAGCTTCCATGCAAATTGAATTCACAAGTCATGAGGACGTACCGCTAACTGGGTGAAATTGAAATGAATAAGTGCTACAGTTCACACCATTTTTACACGGATCAATTATGGGGTTGTTAGTGAGTAGTTTACAAGGCAGATGCTTTTGTAATGTTGCGGAGAGTCATGAGTTAATGGGTAGTGAGATTAAATATCGACCAGAATTGTTGGAAAAAAACATGACGACATGTTAAAATGAGAATAAAGTAGCTGCCAGTATGCTTTGCTAAATCCTTTGCGGATTTAGTGTAACAATACAGTTGACAACTAAAACTACAGTAGGAATCTATCTGAGTTAAAAAGAAGTGCTGTAATGAATTGAGTTTGTTCTACAAACTATAAAAGGAAGTAGATATGATGGAATGGTTACAGATGTAAGAAAGAGTAACAGTAAAGTGAAATATGATCTGTCCATAAACTAATGTGATCTATCAAATGGTTTGGTTTGTGATGCCCGAAGAGAAAAAAGGATTTTATCTACTCGCGTTTTGTTTTCTCAAAGTATCAACTGTCGATTATCCTTATCTACGAAAGGAGGCGAAAGAGAATTCGTGCTGAACTGTCTTCGATCATGAACACTAAATGTCCAATTCAATAAAGAGAGGAAGTTGTGATTTTTATAAGACTTACTGCGCTGTTTCATGTCGAACTTGATCGTGATAAATGAATTATGAATGAATTGATAATCAGATTCTACGCAGTTTTCTGGAAAGCCTATTTTGTAATGATGCTGTAAGTCGTTGAGAGCAATTTCACATAAAAATGGGAAAACTTTGCGTTCTGTCCAGCAAGAAACTCAAGTTTGCTAACAGTCAAAGTTTCTTCTTCTTTTAGTCAATGTTGTAAAACATGCAAGGCGGACTTAAATCAATTTGTGATTCTTTTGGCACAATTCCCAACCCATTTCAAAAGCTGATACGCCGATTTCGAAAGTCGTAAATTATCTTCTATTCCCTTAACTTAATGAATACATGCAGAGCTCAGCTACAGCTTCAAGTTACAAAGTGTACAAAGCTATTAAATTACTTACAGATCGTAATGCATACAACATATTGGCACACGACGCTCTTAAACCGCATAGATATCCGTTGAGAAAACAAGGAATCAATTAAATGCTACGCGCAGCTTAGGAAAGAGCAATAAAAACACACCCACCATCATCGCTTACAAAAGTTGTCACTTCAAAGATCGCTTGTGGTGAATGACTTGTGTAGTTTACATAGTTAATGTGGAGGACGTCGGAATGAGCAGCGTTTATGGGTGGCAGGTAAATCCCACCGAAATCCAATAAAAATTCATGTCCTTTCCTTTTGATGGGCTGAGTGGAGAAACTCGAGGCACTTAAGTGATTAAGACAGGAAGGATAATATTATTCCCTTCCCCGAGAAGGCCAAGGTTTTATACTCCACTTTTAAGTGAAAGTCATTTGAAGAAGCTAAGTGGTTAGAGATGAATGAACGAACCACTTGAGGCTATACGAAGAACAAAGTAGATTACACTAAACAGCCATTATTTCCGCTCAAGTGAGAGCCAAGGGATACTTACACATCTTCTGCTTTTGGTGTAGCCAACAATAATCAATTCATTTATAGCCAGTGGTCGTCAATTCCTATTAGAGAGTTTGTTAACTTCTAATGTCAAGTGAAAGCATTGTGACGCACCGCAAGTTATGGTGTCGATTTATTTTACCAACCTCCCAACTTCTAGTAACAGCCAAGTCGGTATGGTCTACATTTTGCATGAATTAAATTTTCTATAATCTGAGTGCGAGAGTAGGCGGCACTTTACATATTTTAGTTTAACACACTTTGCCTGTCTTTTCTTAGCAGTCATAACATCTCTCCGAAGTCTAAAGGGTGTGAATATCTTAAGCTTATTACCCGAAACTGCTCAGCGTTGCTTCCAACTCGTAATTGATGTACCCTGTTCACCAAGAAGCCAGGATTTTGTCTACCTTCAGGCTTCATTTTGATTTGCAAGTCTTCTAGTTCTTACTTATCCACTTTGTAGCGTAAATTTACATGCGATTTGATCTCCATTTACGGCTGATCTAACTCATCCAACTTTGTAGCGCGGTGTGTGTTTGCATTATCTGTTTTCATATGCTTTCTATTTTAGGTCGAGGCTCATTTCTTATCTTTGCCATTCACGTGAGTTGTGAGGTTTTAAAAGTACAGAATGCAATTGAGACGCTATTAGCCATTTATCGTAAGCATGATAAAGTTGTTCATCTTCAAGCAGAGAATATGTTGTACAGAAACAGACTACCATGAGTTTCATCAAAGTACCCAAGTGCTAAAATGAGAATAGCCCAGACGATAAGCTAAGTCAAACTTTGTTTGACACACAGAATGTTAATGCACAGGGTATATCTTCATTACCATCCACGTATTGTTTATGACTTCCATTAAGCAAACACTTGGGAGACCAATTACACAATGTCATGAGATATAGTGACTTTTGATGATTAATTCTGCAGAGTAAACTGAACATTAAGCTGTGTCTTGTGGCTGAGAAAGCACGTAAACCACCACACACCACTTCCTTCACTACCCACACACACAGCTTAATTCTCTGTGTGTACTCCATGCTGAAAGGTATTGCAAGTTGTAAGTATACTTGCTTTACTTTAAGGTCATGTCGGTGGGATTTCATTTACATCTTCACCAACGTATCCTCATGATTTGTGATATAGATTTATTTTTACCGTGTGCAACTGTCCCATTTGTTTCTCATGAAATAGTCCTGTCATAAATTTCACACTTTAGATTAACATCCGCCTGAAATCCATTAGCGTAGCGAGTTGGGCATTTCTACGGAATTTATAACTTTCCCCAACATACATAAAGTAGATGGATGATGGTAATGTGTTCGCACTACTCTGTAACTCTGCTCCTCTACCATTGCGCGTAGCATTTAAGAAAACTCGTGTGTAGTCTGAGTGGATAGTTTGTGCGGAAAGAGACCTGATGAATGTCGTTTCTGTTGGACATAATCATAAGAAGTAAGAGCTTTCTCTTTTGCAACAAACCCTTTTCGTCTTTTCGTACACACAGGATTTGAATTATTAGAGGGATTCAAACTATTCGAAGTTCGAGGCCATCGTCATCCTACACGAGATTTCATGAAGAGTACCGTTTAAATCAGCAGAAGAAACAAACTCGCATTGAATGAGATGGGGGGGGACTGGTTAAGTGACAAAACAGGCGCAATTAATAGACATATATGTGACATTTTACTAAAGTGGAAATACATGTTTGGGGTCTTAAATCTACAATTAAAATAACTACATCGCGGAGACATTCAGACGGGAGTGGTGGTTCTTAGCTAAGAAATAGGAAATAAGAAATGTGTGGTTTCTTGGCTACTTACCAAAAGTTCTGAGAGACCATGCATTGCCTGTCTTCATGTTCATTGCCAAGTAAAAGAACCGGAGGGAGGGAGACGCAAGCAGCGGATAACCACACGGCAAAGATCACAGCTAACATTCTTCTTGGGGATGAGACTCCCGAGTATTCCAATGGCCTTGTTATCGCCTGATAACGATCCACAGAGATTGCACATAAATTTAATATGGATGCTGTACACGAGAGTACGTCCGCTGTGGGCAAATAACAAGAAAGTCTTCGTTACATGGCTATTAAATTATCATTACGGAGGGCATAAAACAACAAAAACCAATGGGAAGGTTGTTCTCCTGCCACATTCATTACACTCAATATCAGAATTAGTATCACTTCACTTTCTCTCTTGAATTTTAGGCTGCATACAAAGCAGTACTTCAAACTGTTCAAACCACCTTGCACCTTCCTCGTATATTTGTCCATAGATTAGACAGCGTGGATACATCTTACTTCTGGAAACTAGTTAACTACAGGTGTAGAATTTGTCATCTGAGCCTCAAAGTCTTAAGTAGAAATGTGTAGTTAGGGGGTGGGTCTTGTAAGAGAGAAATTCTTGACATGTCCTTCCTATCATCTATCACTTAAGGGAGTTCTCATTTCACTGTCATTCAGGAGTTGTTGGACTTGAACACGCAGTAATGTTTAACGTAGTGGGATTTCCTATGTAAGAGTCTTTAAATATATTCCACTTGCGTGATGCGGGTTCTCGTCTACAGATGTGTATCAATAAGGAATGCTCATGCATTTAGAGAGAACGTAACCGTTACTACGTTATATTATTGTGTAATTATACTGGCTAGTCGGAATTTACTCAAGTGCTTCCCACTCAACTTAGGAAAATGTGCTTTATGCTGACTATGAAGGAGGGAGACAGTCCAATCCTACGAGAATGAGAGGGCATCGCTCATCACGATCTAATTACATAACTTCAAAAACTCATATAGCGCTTGTTTGTAAGTATCAGCTGCGGTTTGGGGAAACGGAAAGCTTATTACGTTGCTTTAATGAGTGCCGAGTGCCATCCATCAGGTTGACTTGTTTCTGTGCAAATGATTCTACTTGCGGGTGTACTGTGATGAATAATTCTTCACATAAAAAGACTCTGAAATTTCTATTTCTTCTGAGGGTAGTTTCATTCAAGAGCAAAGCTATTTTGTGGTTGGGGAAGAATTTTATTCATTACTTGTGAAACTCAAAACACAAAGAAGGAACAAAAGATTGCTTAAGACATCAGGGAAAATTATGATTATTTATTTAATTACTTATGTAAAGCTAGGCTTGTGTGCTGGTAATAATTTTCCTTCGTATCTGTATAGTAACATTAAAACTGTTTCTCCTATTTTTATGAAATCGTCTTTGAAGTTTGAAGTAGCATTGTAAAATTTATATCTAATTTTCAAAATGATAACGTGTTTTTGATGTTTTGAAACTCAAACAGTCATCAATGAAAGTCTGAGAGATGCGCAAGTGAGATTTTAAATAACTTTGACCTTGCAGAGTCTATACAGGCACACATGAAGTGTTTAGGACAAGGCATGCAGTTTTAAAGCTGAGGCTCTCAAGCGAATCTCGAAATGCAATTTTAAGTTTTCGTTTAATCAAAGCGAGCACTACTTCCTCATTCCTTCTTAACTGAAAAGGAGGCTTAGGGAAGACGAGCTGTTAAAGGGAGCGAAGACTGCATGATTTCTAAAAATCTCTCCTTCTAGCTATTATGCTATAATATAGCAGATGAACGCGTGCAAATCGTTGAATGAAAGTAGTAGGTGGATCTAACATTCTAGCTAGATGCTTTAACTCGAGGGCTGCGATCCTCAGCAAATTCTATCTCAACGATGGGAAGTCTCTGGAGACTACAAAGAAAACAGGATCTTCGTATAGCGTTGAATAATAAACGACCCTGTCCTAAAGTCGAAAAAACATACTTCCCTATCCATCGAAGGCTAACATACTCCCACAGCTCTTTCTCTCATTATGTAGGACGTAAGTATACAGTGTTACGTATGTCTAACTGCCAGTTCAGTTCAGAGAGCTGGAGGAAATAGCAAACAAATCAGCTGCAGCGTAAATTCAAACGCAAAATTTTGCGTCTGATTACTATTGCTGCTAAAGACTGATGATGGTACTTTAGTAAAACGCATATTACACTTAAAGAACGCTCAATAGTTTATGGATTTTCTGACACAAGTTCATGCAGAAAATTGCTAAGCTGTGACAGGGAATGATGGAATTCCGTAATAGGAAACCTGCCAGAATTCGTAATAACACGGTAATTGAGGGAAAAGTGGACAGTTTCTGAGGGAAAGTTGTCTTGTCTCCCAACCAATCTAAGCGTGTGTGTAAATTGCCCATGCACATTTTGTGCTTCTGATGCGTGCAAACAAAAAGTCAGGCGAACTTGTAATAAAACGGTATTTTGTATTTTTCAACTTGGATAAGGCTGTTCACTATAATTCATTCATATTTTGAAGTAGAACATGTTTTTCTGCATTGATGCGATTCATTGCAGCTAAGCTGACAACAAAGATGCTATTATTGCGTCACGTTCCATCTTTTATTTCCGCACGAGTACTTGAGTACTTGATATATCGTCAAAATACACTCTGAGCTTCACTTACTCCACATATAAGAAGGTATTATTTTATTATCAATCTCCCATCCGATAAACAGGAAAAGCGACGTTTAAAAACATGTGCGGATCGGATCGTAAAAATGTTTTCCAAATCCACTTTATGATTCGTATCTTAATCTACGCAAAAGGGAAATGAGTGACAAGGTGATATTGGTTTTATTCCATGAAGAAAACATCCAACTCGCGTATTACCACTTTCAAGTTTGTAAAATTAACGGCTTTTTTCTTTGGTTGTTCAAGTAAATATTTTCATTTCCTAAATAGATTAACATTAGGCATTAAGTCACGTTGCACTTGTATAATAAAAGCTTTACTAATACGCTAGCTTTGAAGAGAGTGTATAAGCTGTATTGAGATAACTAAAGACACTATTTATTTAGAAAAAGTTCTGAATTAGTTTTTTCCGGATTACAAGAAACCGGATGAAAGAACATCCTTCGGGGTTTCATCTTCTGGCGTAATATGGTCTTCTAAACCAATTTGTAAAGGACTAGTAGAATTTGACTGATTGTATAATAGTTAATAGAATATATATCCATACATCGGGGCTCCGAAAGTCTAATAATCCCTGGGAGAAACTCGAGACATAGTGTCGTAACTTTACTGTGCTGCTGCTCCTGCCAATGCCAATACACATTGAAAAAGAAATGAACTTCCGTCTCTAGTCTGTACACACTCGTCATCCTTTTAGCCGCAGAACAATAACCTATAATAGGAGAAGTCGACCCGCGACTGCTGTAAGGCTCCATCAGAGCTTTGTCTCGTTGTAAAGCATTATACGAAGGGAAAAAGGACAAGAAAGGTTTCTTTATTAGCGGCAGCCTACCAAGGGATCCGCCACTCAATTGATTTGTTTCAATAACTTGTTTCAAATGGAGAAAGAAGCAGTCTCATGAGAAAAAAGGTAGCTCTTTGGGTTTCTCCGGTGCACATTCGACCTCTTACATATATATATATATCATGTCTTTCGCAATGTTTCAAGTAACACCGTCTCACGTTGCAAACAAGGGGAAAAGTAGATTCATGAGAGGACTGGTTCACGGAAGGAACCGTCCTTTGGGAATGCATAAGATTTATGTGAAAAGGATAACAACCAAATAAGATTGGAATCCAGAGCAAGCAAAAGAAAAATCACTTCGAACCTTAACCTCCTACACACACAAAACACATAACACACAACATACCTTTGCCTTTTGCCGTTTCCTCTTACCTCATATCATCTTCATCATTCGAATTCCTTCAGGTTTACATCCTCATTCGTTCATGCCGCATTTACCTCAGCTTTCACTTCACAACAGAAACGTGTGTGTGTGTACAGTGTGTCTACATAAGTGTGAAAAAAACTAACTCACGAAGTCGAAAATCCCACACACTTTCTTTCCTTCATCCTTAGGGTAAATATATATCGGGAAGTAACAAACCTCTCGTTTATCCATTAGGCTGTCTCCGAGTGTAAAGAGAAAACAATTTTCCAATACACTACTTTACATTTTACATACGGTGGGGTGCTTTTTATTGGAATAACTTGAAGTGTGGAGTGTGGCAGTTTTTCACAACTATGGAACAAGGGTATTATTTGTATTTCATGGTATTGACGTAGTGTTGTGTTGGTGGTATTCAGGTGGAAGGAGTTTTTCTCAGGTTATAAATTATGAGTTGAAAAAATAAGTTGAATACAATGGAACACAATGCGTAACGGAGGAGTTGAGAAGGAAAAGGTGAAGCGTGAAAGGAAAAACATCGTTCAATAGTTGTGTATTGTAATCCACGTTGTGCTTTATTACTGTTTTATTATTTTGGAGACGGAGTAGGACAAGAATAGATATTGTTTGTGACAAGAGTGATGTGTTTTATGGAAGAGCTCTTGAGCGTATATCTTGTATAACGGGCCTTTAAGGACTTCTTATAATACTTAATACAGGTTTAATATTCTGAATTTGGGCTGGGACTTGGGACTCTCGTGAGTTTTTTCAATCTTCAAGTGAAAGAGTGTAAATGTGGGAAGACTCAAAATGATGTAATATTAAACTGCAATTGGAACTTCTTTTATAATTCTTTCCGTGTATTATTATGTTATTGCTTGCGACTCAAATATGTACGTGTTTCAGTCAGATTCGTTATTGCTTCTTGAGTTTATTGGGTAGAAAAGTTGAAGTGGGAGAGTAATACTGGAAAAAGTCAAGGCAATAAAAACACCAAAGAGCATCTATTTATAGATTTCTTGATAGCTCATAATACAAAAGAGATGGGTATCCTTTATTGCAACAAATAACAAATTACATGAAAACAAAAGTATGGATCAAAGTAAAAGCTTGAGAAAGCTATAATAATATATACATGATACTTGAATTCAGAATGGCAAGAACTTTCTAATATAACTATAATTTGTGAAGAAGTCTCTGTCAATGTAGAAAACGCTGTATAAGGGCTTATTTTTTAACATCAAAGATACAAAAATAATACTGCAAGTGAACGCAAGGTTTCTTCTACAAGTTTTTGTATGAGACGCTGGATTTAGAACTTATTTTTAGAAATCTGATTATGTTTGTGAAGTAAAATTGTAAACTATTGCATTGGTAGTGTATCCTGCATCCTACGAATTCGTATAATTCATTTGAATTATCAATGGACAGAAAAATCAGTTCTTGTCTGCATCAGCAGAAGGAATGAATTCAACTGGGGGATGAATGCACAGCGATAAATAGTCTGGTAGTCAGGTTTCGAGTGAAAGTGGAAGAAGGTAAGAGAGGGTACGAAATTAATCACATCTCAGTTCTGGTTTGCGAAACTTGTGTCAAACTGTATCATTTATTCTTGTCCGACAACATTTCTCTCTATTGCACACAACCCTCGAGTGTAGTAAAGAGATTGAGGAGATTCCCAAATCATTAAAGTATAAATGCCTCTTTTGATTTAGATGGTAAATCAAAGGAGAGAGAGAGAGACTGCTGCTGTGGATATTGTAATAGATGAACATGCGAATCCCGTCCTGAGCTGGAGTCGTAAACTTGTACGTGAGGAAAGGTGGAAGTTTATTTGGTAACTTTAGTGAAACTACCAATCTCTGATGTCTAGAATGTCTACGAAGGTTACAAATACCTTTGAGAAACCCATTAGAATTCATGTATGCATTCCCATGTTGTATCACACCACCTCACCTTACTTATAATACATTCACAGAGGAGTGGATGGGATATCTAACATAAGGAAAATTAATTACTCACAGAGACTAGTAACATCAGAACAGAAAATAAATCTCACGTAAGCTTATTTTAATCAGAAGGAGGAAACATAACAGTAGTGTGATTCTAAACTGGTGTTGACGTACCCATAACTTCGTTAAGCCATCCGGCTTATAACTTTTGATGAAATGCATCGCAGCAGAGGACACACAGTAGAATATTCTACATTTACATTCACGAAAGTGGAAACTATAATGATTTTCTTGAAACGTCCAAGCGAAGAATACGAGCGAGTAATTTTGAAAGTGTCAGGCAAGCTGCAAGCTTTCTCTGTTTTCCCTGACAGAATGAATTGTTGAGTGCTGCGTGAATGTGTTTTAGTGTGTTGCAAAGTAAATTCGAGCATCTTCTTGTTTTTAGTCGGAGGAAGGAGTGAGAAGAATAGTTCCTTCAAATGTATAACAGTCTAAAGAGAAATAAGGCTCATTTTTGCTTCTATTTAGTATACCTAATTGGGGCTCATTCGCTCAAAAAGTATGTAAAACTATCGTGAGAAATAATAATTAAATAAGTTTTGTAATTAGAATATCAAACAATTGTCTGACATCTGAAGTAAAAATTCTTGGAGGAAAGAACAAGTACGAATAGCAGCCACATACCACATAATGATCTTGAAAGCAACCACCACTTTGTACATTCGTGGTTAAGTGTTATAGTTTTCAGTTGTGGGAAATACTTTGAGAAAGCGTTGAGGAAAAAGTTTCTCTAGTGGAAAGTGCAGTTGGTATTCTAACTGGCTATTTGTTTTATATACTGATCCTACTGACTGGCAAAGCTTTGTTTCTCTTACTGATTGATAATTTTCTCTCTTCCTGCTGAGGATAAAGTTTCTTTTGAATAGAGAAGAAGCATGCATACATAAATATCTTGTGGTCTTCTCTAATGTATTCACAATTTCTTGTCTTTGAATTCCTCTGTTGTGTAAGTGTGTGTTTGTGTATACTGTATATACAGGGCTGAATACGAAAGTACGTAATGACTGTACACGTTAAATACTTCCTGCTCTGCTTGTTGATGTCGAGTTATAATGAACACATCTTAACTACCGTTAATGTACCACATTGAGGCGAAACAGCAAACAAACGATGCAAAGCTAAAGACAAGAAAGACTTCAACCTAAAGGAAGTTCCTTCACATTGTTGCTGTAGACTTTCCTGACCTGTCCGGATGTTTGTTACTTTCTTTCATTAATCTTGCTTACACATACACCAAACCAAGAAATATCTGCGGGTGATGCATGACCGTGTAAGTAATTGTGTATTTACTGTGTAGCTAGTTGAATTTCTATAGGGAGCTGCTCGTTACATTTATTATTGTAAAGCTTTGTGTGTTTATGGTAGTAAAGCAATACTAACCACACCACAGTACTCAATACAAATTAGGAATCTCCTTTGGAACCACAACTACCGTAGTAAACAATTTATTCTACATGAATGTTGAATGTACGCTAGCAAGTTGAATTTGTGGTGTGTCACTCTTCGGTTTGTGACAAAAGACCCCCGTCCTCTTTCCACACAAAAAGAAAGTTTAAACGGAGTTGCTAAATCATTTTGCTTCGGGAAACGATGAATATCGCACCTCAAGGAGGAAGAAGTGTGTGTAGAATGTAGAGAAAGTAAGGGGAAACTTAGTGTTCAATTAATGTCACTCATCATTAGCCATGAATTTATTTACCCTCCACCTACTACGTCGTCGTTTTTCTACTCCGGGTTCTTTTAATGCATCGTACAATCATAATATTCATTCTCTAAGAGATATCTTATATTCTTATCCACTTTAGCTTTCATATTAATTTCAGCTTTCACTTGCATATCCTCCGTCCACCGCCTTTTGCCTGCCATTTACCCTCAAGGGAAATCTGAAAGAAGGCTTTTACCACAACTAAACTGAACTAACCTTGCTGTCAGCTCATTAACTTGCTATTTGGTAGGGAGTTAGGCTACAATAGACTTCACTAATTGTGGGAATCAATATAAAGAACAGTTTAATAACAGCTTTTATAACGAGCTCTGCTGTAACTGTACAATAAAGCTTCCAGACAGAAAATCATTTTGGAGAGTTTACTTTACTCGATTCAGTTTTAACGATTGTGCATCTATTTATTATGAGTTTCTCAGAAACCACAAAAATTTTATCGACTATTCGTGTGTGAAGCAGTGAAAGTTTAAATGTCCACGAAAGTCGTGAAATCTTGTGAGACTAAAAATATATAGGAAGAATAATGGTAGTGTTCTTTGTAGATAAGGAACTTAATCCGCCCTTGTTTGCTCACTTAAGTGTGTGGTATCCGTAATACAATCTAAAGCCAAAGATTTCATTGGAAAAGGTAGGGACCCGACAGAGTCAGGAATAATTGGTGCAATACGAGAGAGAGAGAGTCGAGTGGCCAGAACAACCTTTCGTTTAATAATAGGGGAGAAAGCCAGAGAGTGTAATTTGATTACCTGATACATAAAGATCACAAAGTCCATCACTGAGAGGCCAACGGGCCTCATTAACCTCAAAAACAATGGCGAAAGGCATGACAAAAAGAGCGACGAATAAATCAGAGACTGCCAGAGACACGAGTAAATAGTTTTGAGGCTTTCTCAACTTCCTCACAAGTACAACTGAGAGGCAGACAAGAATGTTGCCAACGATGGTTAATAATACTAATAAAGTCAGAATTACACCCAGGAGAGCTGTAGCAATCACAGACATTTTTCATGCTATACGGACTCAACCACTTTCGCACAATATGTCTTCAGCAGTTGTCCAAAGTTGAGGAGCACAGCAAACCACACTGCTATGCTGCTAACTTCAACTTCCTCAGATATCAACGGATTCAATAACGACACTCACGGGAGGACCACAAATAACCAAAAGATATTTACTCAAATCGCTCACATATCATTCATTGTTCCTGGTTAGCTTAAGTCCTAATTGCTACACTGCAGTCTGGTCTCGTCGTAATGATCACTCAGAATAAATAACGATCAATAAATTAACCCAAATGGTTTGCGTGGGTGTGTAGGCGGCTTAAATGGTGTTATTAGTTTATACTAAAGACTAAAATGTCCAAAGATACGGTTGATCTGATGCTGTCAACTGTTCTCCTGGGCGAAATCTTGGTTCGCCCCCATTTCAATACGAACTTAATAACACACACTTTTTTACAGGAGCTTTTATTGCAGAACGAATGTTATTCTTCCATCAGGAGAATATTTCTCAGGACAAGTGTTCTACATGGAGATTGTCTGGTATTGGCAGTTTAACAACTCTGTAGATTTTAGAACATAGTGTTTATTTGTTCTAGCGGTGAATATTATGATGATGAAGGTGATGAGTCGATCTGAGGGCGAGACAGGAGAAGGATGATGATAGTTTGTTTAGGAAATTGACCCAGAATGAAAAGCAAATGTAAGCAAAAGTTGTGAGTGAGTCAGTTAAACTTAAAGGAGCGACTTTTTGCCAAAGGATATTTCCTCCATTTGTGCAAAGAGTAAACTTGGGCTGAAGGAAAAACTGTGGAATTTGAGGAGGAACTCCTTCAGCTTCCTCCAGTTCCAAAGGAGATGATGTTAAGGTTTGCAGGGCTGCTGTGTGGATTGTGAAGGCTCAGACTCAAACAGTGTGCTTCCAATTTCCCAGGATTGAAGTTGAAGTTGAGGTGCATACGACTCGACTCAAACACAAAACTGAACTGTCTCATGGAACTAAGTTGGGCTGGAGTAATACTAAGGCGGGTGGTTATTTCGGGTCTTTCGGATCGGATTCTGAGGAACGAAGAAAGAAATAACTCCCTGGCACGACCGCAGAACACGAACTACCGACTACCTACTACCGATGCAATCTTCAAGAATATTGGCCATGTTTCATACTTCTTTCATACACTTCCATGCATACTTTGCTGCAATTCACGTAGGTACGTTATGTCGTTAGAATTAGAATTACTTAGATATACTCAGGATTATTCATTTTCACTAGAAGAATAAGCGTGCAGTGGAATTTTTCTCGTACCTCCGAGAAGCCTTTTTAAAACACTTTTCATTGCAGGCTAACGCATGCAGTAGATTGTGTGGGTTATTCTACCGTCAGAAGAGTAAGTGGAGAAATAAATCTCTGTGAACTGATCTCTCCTTCACTCAATACACAAATAGGGTGGTTACATTTGCATGCAGTTTTCTATTCTGTCCGTCATCATACTAAAAATACGGTGCTAACTAAGTTGCTACACAAGCAGACTTTGTTTACCGATTCTATTATTTCATCATCAACAACAACTAGTAATGTCATGCGATAAGGTTAAACTTTTAGACCAATTTCTTCTGGCCATGCAGGTCGGCTAGTAACAAAATATAACAATAGAAGGGCTGCTCGTTGCAGTAATACGCTAATAGATTTCGATTACGGTTTGGGAACAAGTTCTGTACGGCTTCTGTCATTCATTTCCGTGTTTGAGTTCACGCTGCAGCCAACAACGGATGCAAATCACAAAGTTTGAGTTGCGAATTTTGTGATTAAGCAGGTTAAACTTGCCGATCATTTCAATGATTAGACAGTTATTGATTACTTTTTCCGCTTATTGAACAAAAGATATGTGTTTCCAAGAACTCGCTCAAGGAATTTGATTACTATCGATTAACAATTATGCAACCAAAAGTAGTTGTAGTTGATTTCAAACAATCCTAGGATGCTTTTCGTTCTGGCCTGGCGTATGGCTAGTAGACTAGAAGTTATAATGCGATGGGCGATAGCATACAACTATCTTTGTGCATCACAATCGTCGAGAGTACAGAAACATAATTTGTAAGTAATTTATTGTTATTGAATGTATTTACCATAAATATTATAATGGTTAAAAAATTACTTTCAGTTATTAAAATTTCTTACAAGCAAGTAATATTTCCTAATATCTTTATATGCGTTTTGTTCCTTCTGCACCCATGCTAAACATTTTCTGCAAATAATAAGCAAAAAGCTAGTCTTCTATTAAGAGTCTATTGTTGTACTCAATGAGCAGTAGCACTCGAGTACAAACTTCCGATCCTTCGTTCAAGGCATATACATTTTTTAAGCAAATAATTTTTGCGTGAATTACACATAGTGCAAGATCAGAAACTTCGCTTATGTAAACGAGTATCGTCTAATGTCATTAAGGCTCTAAATGTTCCTCTAATGACTGCTCTAAGAAACTTGAGAACCGTGAGCCGTCTAATAACGAAGTAACCTTTCGTCTCGATCTTGAGAGGAATACAACTTTTTGTAAATTTTTTCAAGCATTTCTTATCGAACTGGGAACACTTCAAATCCTTCCACGACTTAATTGTCAAGCCAGCATTCTTATGAAACCTCCCGCAGAACTCCAAAAGCAAAAACATACAAAACTGTGCAGCCAAGCTGAATAAAAGTAATATTAAATCTATGGACCCTGCACGGAGCCCAGAAACATTGCAAAATAAAATGAACTGTCCAACCACTGTGTAAGCAGGTAAAATTATGTTCCCAAAAAGATCGATTCCGAGTCCATGCATTACTTCCAAAGATCGGTAAGCCAACATTAAATTGTTAGGCTTTCGTAGACGATTTGACGTAGTGTAGTTGGACCCATTCACCCGAAATTCATTTTTTACGAGTGGAACCATTGAACCTTGAAATGCAAAGTGCATTGTTGAGACAGACATTAATAATTAATATAATAAGTATCGAATTATACTTACACAAGTATGCTAAAGCTATGAGCCCCAAGCATGTTAAATTGGTTAAAAAAATGAATCCATGAAGTTCGAAGTTGATAATCGACAAGAAAAGAAAGAATCGATTTCGATACTCGAGAGGTAAAAGGCTGTAAACGAATATTGAAGCTTCGGGGAACAGAAGATGATGAATTAATAGGAGGATTGGTGTAAAGAACATAAGAAATGCTCCCATCACACAAATAGTATCTTCAAGAAATCGCCCTGTTAATGATTTTCTGTAACTCCAATGGGGCATCCAGTCTTCTGCAATTCCAAACATGTAGTTTACATAAAAAAGTCTTGATCGACACATTTGCATCCAGCCATCCACGTCTAATTTTTAATTTACCTTGAAATTGCCACCCCCACCTTAAGAAAGTGTTGACAGTACATACAGTTTCCTTACTGTTGAACAAAAATATTAGCCAAGTACCGAGTCCTATAATTTCTGAGAGTACAAAGACACAACACATGTGGAAATCCTTTTTATTACCCGAATGTTTAGCTACAATGGTTTGAAAAACCCAAAATAAGAATGTTAAAAAGAAGTATATCGCATTGAATACAGTGCGATAGGTTAGGTGATAGTAAAACATTCTTTTCTTTTGGTCATATTTCGCAGGAAATACACCAAAAACGTGAGCAATTTTTGTTATTTCGTCAATAATCTTCAGCAGCCTAGGAGAGAACATTATGTTCACAAATATTTTGTAGTACAAATTACTACACCACTACAAGTAACGTCTGAAATCAGTTGACAGGTAGCTAATACAGCTGCAATTGATGTCTTCCTAAGTATCGTTTGTCAGTAGGATAAAACTGACCATTTTTGCAAGCTTCGGTTGCATGAAATGTCGTTAAAAATCAATAGCAATATTATATTAGAAAATTTTAATAAGCTTTTATTCATTTTGCATTTAATATCAATGAATCA
Organism: Isotomurus pseudopalustris; assembly: GCA_034698685.1. Taxonomy (NCBI): domain Eukaryota; kingdom Metazoa; phylum Arthropoda; class Collembola; order Entomobryomorpha; family Isotomidae; genus Isotomurus; species Isotomurus pseudopalustris. The sequence goes on from JAQGBV010000379.1 coordinate 16,545, forward strand.
AATTATTGTTGTTATTTCTAAGGAATAATATTAAGTGGGAAGAGAGGAAGAGAAAGACAAAGCAATGAATTATTTAAGGTTGAAAACAAAAGAAAATAAGAGCATTTTTTAAATTGTATTTTTGTCTTTATTAGGGAAGGCAATATCTGCAGCGTTGTAACCAAGCTTAGTAAAGCTCAACTAATAGAAATGTGGCTTCCTTGTGTCCAATCAGATATTAAAATTATAATTAAGGCGTTTTTAACTCTTTTAATTAAATATAGAAAACTGGAACCTAGCTGAGCTGTAACCGAATTCCTGCTTGATTCGATATCGATAACAGCCTAAATATCTCCCCTATGACGTCTTTTGAAAACTTTATTTTGCAATGATTACTTTATGCATACTAAAATATCTCCAAAATATCCTAAAGGGTTGTATAAAATAAAAACATCCATATTTGTGTCGCAATGTCCATATAATAAGATATATGATAGATTTGTGGGAATGGAAATCGAGTCGATATTTGACACAAAATTGACAATGGGAATGATAAAGGGTGTGTAAAGTAAAGTAGTAACTGTCTGCTCTGCGTAGTATTTGCTTTCACAATTAAAAGTGTGTTTTATTATTTTAAATATTTAAAATATTAAAAATAAAATAATTTATCTTTATGCCTGCATTCCGTAGGTGGTAGGTTGTCGTCTTTCATCGACGTGCATAGAGTTCTGCATCGGAGTTTGAGCAGGAAACGGGAAAACTCTCACCTATAAACTCTACTGTGTGTGCAGTTTTGCGGCATCCAAAATAGCGAAATAAAAATCTTCTAGCGGAGTATTATATAGTAATTTTAACTAATCATTAGAATCTTAGAATTGGAGGGGCAGTTGTGTGGGCGTGAGTGATGGCGCGGGTGTTGTGTGGAAGGGGTGCTGGGGGAATGGCTGTAGGGAGCGTCAAATCGCTCCTCCTCCCGAATTTCCGCCGGTCTGCATCCGGATATGTTGTCTTGTACGAAAATAAACCATAATTAATTGTTATTTAATTGTAGCTAACTTCGTTTGTTAATTTCCCTGTGCTTAGACTTCCGGAAGTTCCCTCAGACACGCCAGAAACAAATCCGCTTCTGAATGTTGAAGATGCTCCTGCTTTTGACAAACTGACGAAGGAGAATTGTCGAAATGCCGTGGGGAAGTTGGCCCTGGAGTTGGAATCAAGTATTTGGAAGGTTGAGGAACGCTTGAAAGGTAAGGATTCTAAGGATATCGGTTAATCTTGAGGCTAAAGAGCTGCATTGAGTTGTAAATTGTGTGAATTTGCGACAGACCCTGGAACTAACAGGACGTACGAAAATGTACTTGAACCTCTGGAGAAACCAAGTGCATCGTTTGATTACGCGTGGAGCGTTGTGAAGACCTTAAATGTGGTGAAGAATGACTTCATACCTTCTGGTGGGTATGCAGGTATTCACGACAGGGCGAGAGAGGCGAGAAGTAAAAAGTTCCTCAGTTTACCAATTTATTACGCATGCAAGGTATTTGGTCATAAAATTGTTTTAAATAATTTAAGCGTTCAGTGTAAAATGTGTGAATTTAAATGTTTCAGGAAATCAAAGCTGATTCTCAAGTTCTCAATGAACCTCAGCAGCGGGTAGTGGATAAATATTTGTTGGAAGGAAGTTTGTCGGGAATTGAGTTGACTGGAAATGCATCAATTCAGTTGATGCAGACGGTGGCTAAAATAAACGAAGCCAGGGCCAAGTTCAGGATGAATGTGGATGAGAGTACGAGCAGGTTCAAGCACCTAATCATTGATCCGAAGTATGTGGGGGATATGCCTGGCCACTTACTGAAGGAAATATCGAAGAACAAGTAATTTCATACTTATAATTCAACCTTTGTTATATGTAGTCTGTATTGTTTTACGTTCGTTGGGCTTCTACTGTAGATCTGAGTACCAGAAAGGCCCGTGGACTGTTACACTCAAGGAACCAATTTACAAATCCTTTTTGGAGTACTGTCCGGAAGCTGGAGTTCGTTGGAATACTTGGAATGCTTACAATACTAGGGCTTCCGGTTACTCGGAGAAACTTACGGACAACAGTGTCCATATTGAGGACATTCGAATGAAAAGGTACGTTGTTGGAGCTGGAAGTGCTTGGTGGAATTATTTCTATTATCTGAAAACCTGAATTATAAAGTCAATGAAGAATTTATTATAGTGTGATTTCCCTTTTGAATGAGTGAGTGATATTTTGGTTTTTTATTCAGACAAGAACAGGCGAAGCTTCTTGGATTTGACAACTACGTAGATTTATCTATGCAAACTAAAATGGCCGGAAGTGAATACAATGTACAAGCTCTGCTGGCGACTTTATTCACTCATGGTTAGTAAAAAATATTTGTTTACTAATTAAAATGCTATTGCCATTATATCTTTCATTATAGCGAAACCGAAACAACTGGAGGAATTCGAAGGTCTCAAAAGCTATGCTTCTTCGAATGGTTTCGAAGGATTAGTTCATCCTTGGGATGTAGACTATTGGAGAAGAAGGCAGCGGACTGAACTTTTCAAGTAAGACATTTTGATATGAAAATTCAGGTTACTTTACGGTTACTTTGCTCCAACTCTTATATAGTATTAATAATTTCTCATAGTGTAAATGAGGAAGAAGTACGAGAATATTTTCCCTTTCCGGAAGTGTGGAGGGGTCTATGTAGTTTTGCAGAAGAAATATTTGGTATTCAAATCAAACGAACAGAAGTTCCAGTCTGGAACAAAGATGTTTCGTATTTTGAAGTGCACGATGAAAGAACAAGGCAGAAGTTAGGTTCTTTTTACCTTGATCCATATTCCAGGTACTATACACTTTTTTAACTCTCTCATTTGTAAGTTCGATTGTTGAAGGGTGTTTTAGCAGATGTTCACAAGGTGTTTATTCCTGTGTACTAGGCCAGGAGAAAAGATCGAGGACAACTCGTGGATGTTGGGAAATAAAACATTGTGTGGAATACGAGAAATCAAACCTCTAGCAACTCTAGTCTATAATTTTGCTCCACCAATGTTTGGAAAACCTTCATTGTTAAGTTTCAATGAAGTTTATACTTTATTTGGGAAGGTAATGCAAACTTTACTGATCAACGAAATGCGTATCAAATTGATGGTTGGGTCAGATGTCTATGTTGTTGCGTTTTGTATAGTTTGGACAAGCACTGCAACATCTTCTGACTACAGTTCCGTACAATGAAGTGTCAGGAACGACGAATATTGAGTGGGATGCTGTGCTGGTTCCGAATAAGTTTATGACAATGTGGTGAGTGAAAGTTAATTGTGGCTTCTGCCAATTAAAAACAACAAGTAGAAGTCGTATTTACTATTTACTTTTCGTAATATTGCAGGTTGGGCAACAAAACATTGGTGAAAGGCTTGTCGTCACATTACGAAAATGGATCTAAAATGTCAGATGATATGATCCGTAGTCTTTTGCGTTCGAAGAAGCATATGAATGGCTTTGACTTATGTGAACAGTTGTATTACTCGGCTTTGGACATAGATCTTTACACCAAGTATGTTTCCATTGAAAATATCATTATATTTGATTGGCATGAAAGACCAAAGAATCATTCAGATTAATTTTATTTAAGGACGGAGTTCTGGGTAGATGTGGTGAAGAAACTATGGCCTGTGTACAGACCGATAATCCTTGATAAACGAGATTCGCATCCTTGTGCGATGGTCGACATTTTCAGCGGTGAATTTGCTGCCGCCTATTTCTGTAAGGTGTGGGCACAGATGCTGGCAGCAGATGCTTACCAGCAATTTGTCGAAAAAGGTCAAGGGCGAGATGCGTGGAAGAACCATGGAATGAGGTATAGGCGAACCCAAATAAAAGCAATCAGTAGAATGCAGACAATAAGTTGGATGTTATATTTCATTCTGCTTGTATAGGTTTAGGGAAAGTTTCTTGTCAATGGGAGGAGCATCTCACCCGAACAAGGTCTTCCGCAAGTTCCGTGGACGTGATCCTTGCCCTGATGCAATTTTGTGGACGTTAGGATTGAAAGAAATGACAGTAATCGAAGCAGATGAAAAACCTGAAGCAGCAGAAGCGAATACTAATCAAAATACTAAAGCAATGAGTAGTTAGTTTCAGAAATAAAGTAAGCGTTTCTATTTTTGTTTTAGACTGACCCAGTTGTCTTATAGTTAGATTGGTATTGTTTTATTTAATTCGCGAAAATGTTAGCACTACAACATGGACTGTAGGGAATAGTTAAAGTGTCGAGTTTTACTATTGCCATAAATATTCGCTGTGATTATGTATGCTCAGATCACTCCAAAGAATATAATCCTGGAAAAAGTGTAGGTTAACTAACAATTTATTCGTATGATGAGGACGGGATTATAAGCAGAGTGTCTGAAATACAATTTTACAAAATTAATCCTACCGTATACACAAAAGAGCTCATTATAATGTTGATTAGACAGCAATACTCGTCACAAATTTTCATTGATTTAATCACAAACGCAAAGAGGATGCGAATGAACTGATTACTATCATCTTTGAAGAATCACTTCTTTCCCTTTGAAGATTTGAAATTTGAGGCTAAGTGGTTCTCGCTCTCTCTTATTGATTCTGTTATTGCTTTCGTAGTCTCTCTGAGGCTCAGGAACTTCAGGGTTGTTGTCCGTCCCCAGAATTCTCGCAATCATGTTACGAACCACTCGCACTTGAGCACCTAGCTTCGTAGCTACATACCACAAACATCAAAAATCTCATTAGTCCTAAACAGTCTTCTTATTACCTAAATTCTCGAATTGCACCTGCAAAGTCTTATCTTACCGTAAAGCTGTCCTGTGAGACCGTAAGTATCCCAACATCCTATCCTGTTTTCCGGAGGAAAGCTTTTTACTTGTGGAAACACAATAATAAGATTGTTCACTTCAGCTAACTCCAAGAAACCACTGTTTACGATGTGATCCGTTCCATTGAATTCCCTGGATTAATTTACCAAGAACACTCATAAGCTTCCATCAATCGTCTCTGCAATGTTATTTAAAACACTCAGGCTGTACCTTCCTACAAAACATCCGTGGAAGTAGAAATGCAGAAAGCACTTTTGAGTCTGACATTGTCTTGGAATGTACATGAATCCAACAGAATCCATATGACCATCCCCATTGTAACCGTAAAAGAATTCAGTTTGATCGAATTGCAAAAGATGATTCATCCTGGGACGCGTGTTAGCTGTAGAATCAGACAATATTTTCATAACAGATACTTACGAAGTAAATTCATTACATAATTGAAATCGCATCTAACCCATTGGACTCCTAATGACATCTCCAAGTAAGAAGTTGACAGCTTCAAATGCTCCTGAAAACCCACAGTTTCCAACCCAAAGATTGTTCATGGCTGCCTCGTCACAAGAACCTCCGAACCTGTCGGTAGGCTTTAAAACAAACCACTTCAATTAATCCCCAGCACTAATTAATTGAATTAATCGAAAGCAAATTAAACATACCAAAAGCTGAGTGGTGCCTTGAACGCGCGTTCTAATTGCACAAGGGTCTCGAATGAAAGGCTCCAAGACTCTTACAGCACCCAAGAGTTGGTCTAAACCAATACATTAATGCATACAAATAGCACTTTCATTTTATGATGAAGCATCTCTACACTCTACATAGTTTACGTAAGAGTGTATTTATAATTAGCAATTGTATGCCAATTTTTGTAGCATATTACCCAAACTGAATATTTGATTTCTTGAGCCAGCATAGACGTACAACTTCTTATCCCTCAGGTTGACTGTACTGTCTATCAATCCGTTTCTTTCGTACAATCTTATGTCTTCAATTGCGCTATCAGGATTGTAACTTACATTTGCAGCTCCGATTAAAGTACAGGCATTGTCGTAATCTGCTTCTCGAGCGTTAGCCGGTCCGCATCGATAGTACGCTAGGATTTCGGATAGATTATAGAAAGGATTTAGTTTCAAACAAAAAGGTAAAAATACACCCAGGAAGAGTCTTATTAGTCATTCATTCGTTAGATGTTTTGTGTTGTTTAAAAGTGAGGAGTACCGTGGGAAAATGTAGCGATTCCAGCAATCAGGGCAGAGTAAGCAACGAACATTTGCTGGGCAAAAGTTCCTCCACTTGAGAACCCAGAGAGAGTAATGTGGCTTTGGTGAACATCGTGTTTGCCTATGATAAACCACAAATCACATTAACCAACACGTCTTCATGTAAACTTCATTCACCCCACAAGAATCCACGTGCAAATGAAACCGAGACTACACCTAATTGAAACAAAACTGGATTAGGGCGAGTTGTTCCTCTCATCTGCATAAGATTCTCCATTGTTCTCATATTTCTCATCTGAGCTGAGACTGATAATGCGAAGCCCAGTAAAACCCCTAAAACTAGTTTCACAGTCTTCTTCATGATTTTAATTATTTTAGGTTAAAAATTACACTTTATATTTCTGAATACTTGGTACTGCTTTTAATAACTCTCCGAAACCTCCGAAACACTTACGATGAGAAAAACTAGACACTTAGAACACTTAGGAGAGCAACTCTACTAGTAATTCGATTAGAAGGCAGATCAAAAAGGTTATGTGCGGAAGGTTGCAATGGAATAACTATTAAAGAAGCAGAAGACTCGAAGAAGAATGGGTAAAAAGACCCCTGAAATATGGAAGATGATTGTAAATAATATTATTAAGATTCCTTGCATGAGAACAACTCATACCTATCTCACATGTGCCAAAAAATAATCTCGCAAATGAAATGATGCATAGTGTCTTTCAATTTAAAGTGAACTGGTCATTACCAATTCGTATTTCATAATCGCTAATTCAATATTACCACATGCTTTGTGTTTGGTAGTTGCTAGCTGTACTATTAAGGGATGCTTTGTACTTTCGCACATCCTAGAATCTTTTAGCGTGTGGATGTTGTCACTTATCGGGACTAGAATGAGTAGCCTTGTGATATATCATCTTATATGGTGAATGCGTAGGGTGGTACATACATATTATGCATTTATCCAAGGGTACACATGAATAACCGGTTGATTCTTCAGTATGCACACTCAGAAAATGTTGTACACCTTTTTTTACTCATCGTCTGCGTGACTGCAAGGCTTCAGTTAAAAACTGAAGTCTCAATTTTTGACACACTGCAGATATGACAGGATTGCAGTATACTAAAGTTCAAGCCGTTCAAGGAATCTTTGGACTCACACGTTACAACCTTACAACCTCTCCCACTTTTAGATTCATATTGCGACACGCTGTGCTCTCCATCATAACAAAAGCATATTTTTCCGAAAAAAGTGAAAGTAAGTGTATCACAAATTAATAAGACGCGCACTTTACCTCAAATTGATTAAAATCGATTACATATTACATTACACAGAAGAATCTCCTGCGTAAGAAGTTATGATGTTATTCTGAACCGGCTCCTTAAATACTGCAGGGCACAGTGGTGAGTTGTTGATGTTACATTTCCGAGATTTTGACAGATCTACTTCAATTTAAATTACCAGTTCGCCTACCTGAATTACATTTCCGAGAATTCGTGTGTCCCTAATTGGTAGGTGACTAAACGTACCTTCACCCTTCCTGCGAGCGATTCTCGGATTGATTGATGCCTCTACACAGAGATCACAATGTGTTTCCCTTGCTGGGAAAGTTATTTTCAAGTTAAACATCTAATTAATCCACCTTTTCATTCATTTACATGCGTAATGTCCCACAGGTTTTCTTAAAAATTGCGTAGTTTATGTTAATGGAAACTGTTCACGAATTCGTGTCTTGGTTTCATTTCACATTTTTCTCATAAGTTTAGAATTTGTTGAAAACTGTCTTACCAAGCCGCAGGGGAGGATCGTTGTCGTAACAAGGCTCTCTTTCTTCTTGAGGTGGTGGCAGTGGTGTTGGAAGCTTCTCATCGTGTAAAAATTGCTCTTGTAAATTCTGTTGGTGGATGCTATTTAAAGTGAACACAGCTTCAGGCTCACTGATGAACGGACAATAATAAGCCAAAGTTGATCCGTCTGCGTAGCCAACAAAATCTCTTCTTGTACAGCGAAAGTAGTGAACTCCTGTTCCAGTTATAATAGAGCCTACCAAAAGAACTGCAGTGTAGCCTAAGATTTGGTACACCATTTCCACAAAAATACCTCGAGATGATTTCCAGCAGTCTCTGTAATTGTATTGTGGAAAGAAAGAGACTGAGACTGAACTATGAATGTCGAAGGCCTGTTAACTTAATTTAACAATAAGAGCATTTCTCTGTAGTAGTTGTATGCACATTAAAACATTTCTCATCAACTATTCTGGAGATTGTCTCAACAGGTCTCGTTTCAGGTATTTACGTAATGAAGAGTGTGGTATGCAGCTGATGCTCAGCTGCTGCAGAAGTTTCTCACGCGTAAGTTGTGCCTGGGCCTTGGCATTGACTTATATATTTTCAGCTTATCTTTGATATGATTTTTCGTGCTGTTGGTGTGTATTACGAGAGTGCGTGTGAATAAAGTAATATGTGAATATCAAGGACACTCTATTGATGAATCCATGTGGTATTCTTGTACAACAGTTCATCATCCAATTCTTCGGATTTTATGACTTGCGACAGGATTCTCTTAAAACATGCTGTGCATTCATTCACACGTAGAAACTAGTATCTACTATTCCGTCATAGAAGTTTAATTGGGAAATGCACGTTGCATAAATTAGGAAAGTCTGGTTGATTTTATTGTTAGGTTTTTGTTGTATAGTACAGTAGCATTACTTAAGTATTTACTAATTCCCAGTTTAAGAGATGAATCAATTTTTTAAAGTTTGAAACTATTAACCATAGATGCATTTGACTGGACTCCAAAAAGCCCCTAACACATTTTAATTTATCAACTGTGTAAAATTGCGAAATGGTATTCTTCCGGTGGAAAATGCAGAAAAGCTGTTGCAGAAATTAGGGATTTTGTTTTAGGTGTGGTTATCATTATTATTGAATTATGTTATGATTAATAAGCAAGCACCCTAAAAGACAGGTGAAATGGATGCTGTAAATCAAAAGCCGTTTATCTGACAGTTTTTGTACCTAAGGGATTTAGACGACAAGGTAAATGAAAGCCTGCAATTTTAGATGAAGACTGGCAACTGGTCTAGATCATTCCTGATTGATAACACACTCGTTTTTGGACATACCAGAAAAGAATAACAACGCAACGGTGTAATTAACTAAACATTTATTATTTTTTGGCATTTATTTACGAAAATACTCTTTGAATACGGATGCTCTGATTTTACTCAACTTCCTCATTTCACTTTGAAGCTTTGCCGAATTTTCAATTAAGGGAAATTTAAATTTGTCTTAATTCACTCTATCAAAATTTGGGCAAATGCTGCAGAAACTTGTACATTACTTGGTTAAAGCTAACAAAAATTAAGTGTGTATTTAATTGGTAGTATCCTGACTTAAATACAATCGTAAAAATGAAATGCTTTTGAACAACAATCGAGGCAAGATGCATAAAATACGGTTGATGCGACGGTAGTAAAATTAATTCTTCGTTTCTCAGGTTCTTGCAGGAAGGTTCATATGTGTTCAGTTCAGCCTAAGCAATTACATCTGCTACCATCACACTGCGCCACTCTTCTTCCTCCGGCACGAGTCCTGCAGAAGTTTTTGCACGCGGTGTAATTGCATTCGTCACAATTGCAGTTTCCATAATCATCACACCATCCTGCAAGTCCCTGGCTGTAGCAGTACTGATCGCAAGGGTAGCTGTCTCCGCCTTCACAATATTCTGATTGAGCTTCAACAGTGACCAGGATCTGCAGAAGAGAGACAGTCGAGTGATTAGTTTTCCATGATTCATTCAATGCTTTATTATTACTGCATGGATTATTTAAAAAATGCATGGAATGTGAGGATTACTTACTGCGATCAAACAAGCAACGAAGAGTATTCCAAATGACTTCATTGTTCTCTTTTAAATGAAATGAAACTGATGAATGAATCGAATGGGGATGAATTGCTTGCTGGATTGCAACTAAATAGGTTTGCAGTCAAAAGTGTTCGTAGTCTTTCGTACTAGAAGATCCAGTTGAGACTCCGCAAAATGAAATGAAGGAGCTATGAAGTTCGCGAATGGTCTTATATTAATTTGCAAATGCGTTTGAGACCTTTGAGATAAGCTGGACTTGGAGAACTTGTATATAATAGAAATAATATAAATATAATTAAAGCCAGTGTGTAGTATTCAGGTTACTAGTTAGGGATGACGACACTAGTTAACCTCCTTGGAAGTCTTTAATGGAGGAGAGAAGTAGTATGCTACTTGAAACCATGCACAAGGATTATTAGGGGCTATCATGTTTACCATCATCATCATCATCATATCAAAAACCTATTATAATCTCAGACTCATTAAATGTTCTCTTGACACCATATCAGTTGCTCAAGTCGGTCCAGAAAGTTCTTTACTTATTAAGTTTAACTCGTAAAATAGCTCCCCCGAACTGTATTCTATATGATGCTAGTTTAATTGGTTAAGCCTGCACGTATTATTTGTTATTCTTTAAGTGTTCAGTTGCCACCACCAAGAATTCCTTTGCTTCATTTATTTTATTCATAAATATTTTTGCTCACAAGCTGAGGAGGATGATGTTTGTTGGTGTAATTTACAGATTGTGTCATCATGTCACTATATTCATTATTGTAACCTTTCCACCGAGAACCATGAGAGCTTTGTTTTTTCAAACTCAGCAATCTAATTCTCTATTAATTTGAATGAACTAATGAACAAAGTGGTGAGATCATTTAGTAGGCTGGGTTCTAATCAGAACTACTAAAGGGTTCAAAGATTCAATCTGATAAGAACAGCCACTGCTGCTAGAAGGCTAGAACTTCTTTTGACACTCCGAACGTAGATTTGACTTTGACTTGCGTATGAAATGGCGTCATCGCGTGGTATTCTTGATCTGATTTATATTTATAGTAAAAACAAATGTCAGTCGAAGAAGACACGATGTTTGCGATGTTTGCGATGTTTCTTACATGAATAGCAGTCATGTGCAGATTATACTGAGCTGAGTTATGGGATGGGAACGTTTGAGAAGATGTCATTACATAATTACTATCCCTATAACATAAGTACAAGTGGCTCAAAGGGCAAGTAGGTCATCGTTAGCTTTAGCTGGTCATCATTCCGAGTTTTCAATGTCACCCAGGACGCTGTGGGTGATAGCTGATGAGTCCATATCGCAAGATTTCATAGAAATAATACAAAATAGCCAGTCAAGAACTCAAGAATGTCACACTCACTTCTTATCAGTCTATCGTTCTCCGAACCGAATGTATGAAAAGAAATTAAAATAATTCACACTTGGTCGCAAGCATTTCTTTGGTAAAGTCAAAAGTTGTCGAGTTGTAACCAGTACACGTGTAAAAGAACCCGTAGAAAGATGTGTAATAGTAATTCACTCATTCATTGGATTTTGAGAAAGTGGGAACACATAGCAGATGAGAGGTACTCCGTTATGCTTAATGACACTAGTTGTAAATAGTCACCTAGCTTTAACTGGAAAATTTTTGAGTGGAAAGGTTTCTGCTTCATTTCATGCACAATAAAATGCATTGTGAGTGAGTAAGTTAACGGGGAAGTACCTCCATCTTATTTTTGTTGTTTCTAGAGATGAACCAGAAACAAACATTTCCACACACATGAAACACAACAGATCAGATGAAGTGGTCAGAATCTTCAGAATCTTTTTTGAGCTGAAATTGAGACATTCTCAAATTGCACTTTCTTGCGTACTCGTTTGTTAAGTTTAATTTTAGCGATTAAAATGCTGATTGGGAAGTTTGGGATTTGGTTATTACTGGTAAGTTGTTTTTAAGAATAAATTGAGACATTTATCACGTCCATTTATTTTGGCACATTCATATTTTATTTGTGTAAATAGATTCTCGCCCTGAGCTCCATTGAGTCACTTTCCTTTAAGAAGGAATGGATCAAGCAGCTTCTACCTCAAATTCCAATCCCATCTCTCTCCTACTTTCCATCGTATCCTAAGATGAATTCTTCACTTCTTAGAACCGCAATGTTCTCTTGCTTGGAAGAAAAGAGATACGAGTCTGTAGCGAATTACGTAAATTGCCATATCTTCTGTCCATCCTGCAATCAAGGCTTTGGAAGATGTGTTGACTCCTCAGAAGGATTGAAAATTTGTGTGTGTGACTGTCAATATCCTGTGCAGCTGGTTCGTTTCTCATAATCTTTGCATAACTTTTAATCAATCCTTTCTTTAAAAAATGTGTGTATAATTAATAAATATATTTTTGCTGTCAGCACAAAGAATGTCCCTCTGTGATGAAATACTGCAAGAGTGAAACAATGTTTGACTTCCTTGGAAAAGTCAGAAGAAATTCAGACGTACTTTTAGGACAGTGCAAGAAAGCGTGTGTGTCCTTAGGTTTCTCAGATGGAGCGTTGTGTGGATTGGATGATGACGATGACTCAACAATTGTAAAATCAACGTGTACTTGTCTCTGCCCTAAGTTGTCATTAGATTGACTGCCGGAATAAAAGGATTAAATTGTTTTTTAAACTTTGTATTTGATTTAATTCTGTTAAGATTGCGGTAGGGATTGCAAGCAAATAAGTACGAAAATCATTGTATCTGCCTATTGAAAGTATTTTTAGGTAGAGCGGTTTCAATTAAATTAAATAACGATCCCAATAAGGTATAAAGTCTTTATTGCACACTTAATTTAAGGTGTTAAATGAATTGACATATCTCAAATTACAACAAAGGCAGTTATAATTACACGGTTCTTTGTGATTTCAATATCTGACAGCGTGTTTAAAAAGCTCAATAAGTTAGGACAAAAGGTAGTAAAGGTATAGGACCTCTATGTATGATTCGTGGGATATATGATATGTATAGATATGATGTATGATATGTGAAATGACTAAGTACAATGAGCGTTCTTTTCCTTAACACGAAGCCCAGAAATCCAGGACTTCGATTGCAACTTCTGTAAACGACTTCTGTGGATACCAGTATGGACATAACATTAGTTTCCCTATGTTACACCCATGTTAATTGTTTCCCTATGTTACACCCATGTTAAATGTTTCCCTATGTTACACCCATGTTAATTGTTTCCCTATGTTACACCCATGTTAAATGTTTCCCTATGTTACACCCA
>JAQGBV010000380.1:0-29739 GCA_034698685.1 Isotomurus pseudopalustris
TGTGCTCATGAATAATTATTAGAATTTTTGTGGTAAGCTTCAGTGGAGGAGTGGAGTGTGCATGCATGCTCAAGGGGAGCGTGAGTCCGGCACTGAAAGGGTCTTGTGGTCATTTCTCGGAATAGACCATTTTTAGACACCCAACTTGGGAGCTTTAAGGGCTCAGTAAGTTTGAATGTCTCTGTAACACAACTCGCTCTGTATCTTATTCTTCTCCGATTGAACTCCGGAGACACGCTGACTGAAGTGACGAGGAATTTCCTTTACCCCATTGTCTAATCTCTTATGTACGAACTGCGGAAAACATTTGTATGCGAATTTCGGGAACAAGATATCCAGTAAGCTACACCCCAAGAAGGTGGGATTTGTACAAGTAACTGAGAATTGGGGTGGTTATTAAGTATTGTTGTCTGACTCGATAGTTTCGTGGTAACCACTCTTAACCACAACCGACAATGTGAACATAACAAAGTTATAAAATCTGTGTGAGCCTGCTAGAGTCGACAAGTAGGACTTAAATAAGAAAAAAATATTCGAATTAGGATTTTAGTTCTTGAGTGAATAGTTTAACTTATATTTACTAATGTAGAAGCATTCGGAAGCAGTTCGCAAGATGTGTCTGTAAATCAATCGAGAGAGAATGATGGTTTGACGATTTGCTAATGTGCCACCAGACTTGGCTACTTGCTTCACATCTACGACGACTATATTCATACATCTTCGGCGTCTACTACGATGACTAAACTGTCTGACAACGACAGCTGCCATTTCAACGTGTACGAAAAAGTCAGAAAAGATTCCTAGAACTGCAAAAACTAATATTTTTTATTCCTATGAACATTTCATAAATATAACTTTTTTTCATGTGAACCTGGTAGGCGACTGTAAAAAGTAGGAACATTCTGTGTTTAGGTGTTCAGAGCTAAGTAGTCCTCGTGTCAATCACAGCAGATGTTCAATAAAAGGTAGATGCTTTGTGTGAAAAAGGCTATCGCTGATGGTTGGATAAAACTGTGAAGACTAGGACTTCTCGTACCCCTATGAATTCAACTGTTACTGTTAAAAGAAGCAATCTAGCGTCATTAGTGTTGTGTTTATTGATGGCGAATAAAGCAAGGTCTATCTGTTAATTGCGCAATCTAAATTACGAGTATTCCTGGTTGATTTCAAGATTAGGGTCATGGAAGAGCAGGGACGGATGCTGAGGAATTCAGCGACTTTCTCACACTTCCCCCTCTGCATTTTATCTTTGTTCGCCCATTTCTGCTGGAGGGACGAATAATTTCAAACCGAGTGTTTGTTTTGTTCCTTCTCTTTGAATTTTTGGCAATTTTCAGACTTTCTTCTAGCTGTTGTGGAAACTTTGAGTTGACTTCCCACACCATCAGCATTAAGGTAAGGTCTTGTAGTTTTTATGATATTATACTGATCTATTCCTTGCTGAAGTTATTTTTAGTGTGATCTAATATTTAATGGAATAAATTTAGCCAATTATGTCACATGTCACACAAATAAACAGTGCTATAACTTGTAGAGTGAGTAATGAGATATTGCTTGGTTATTCCAGATTAATTAATGAATTGATTAGTAATTGTTTTTTTCAATTTGATGCGTAGATGTCGATGTAGATGTACATTGCAGACCAGATGAGCAAGTTGAAAAGACAGTTCATCCCTGAGATGTAATATTGTGTTGTTGGGCTACTACAAACAGCGACTGCTCTCACGAACGAATACTAATGAGTACTCACTTTATTCGTAAGTCCAGTCCATCTTCTCGTGGACGCGACTCTGTAAACAAAGAATGTCGACTAAGTCTATCGTGTAGGTTTACATAGGAGTTCCCGATGAATCTCAAGGATACACGTTTTTTCCGCTCCAGGTGACTGAGATGTTGGAGCCTCGAGCTGAGTTGCCGCTGGTTGCTGAAGCGATCGACGAGCTAGAGGATGCGATAACGGTGATGCTGCAGTATGCCGAGGATGACCTCAATGAAAGAACAACTGCTGACAACTCTATTACCCGAAATCTCGTCAGAATGGCTTTGGCAACCATGACTCGAGATGAATTGGATCATATGGTGAGGGCTAACATGACTGTGAGGTAATATGTTAATTATGAATTATTATAATAATTAGTGAATGGAATAAATAACTGAATGGGGTGATTACAGATGTTCTGATGACGATGCATTTGAGAAAAACTGACACACTGACTCATCATCACTTCCGGCTTAGGTAATCCAAACAACTGTGAAGTTAAAATTAAAAACCGAAATAAGTGTTAAGTTTTAACTAATTAGTTGTGAAAGTTAACTTTTGTACCCGATTCTTTTGAGCCTGTTGTAATGCCTTCCTTTTTTCTAAGAGTGTGTGTAGATTGTGACTATTTTGATTTGTCTCTATGGATGATTGCACACACGGATGATCGAATCGATCAAATAAACGTATGGATGAATTAATAACTCGATTGTGAGTTGATTCAATGGTCCTTCGTATACACGCTTTGTTCATTTCCTCCAATTGAACTTAGTGAATTTAGCACATCATCAGCACGCAGGATTTCGCTAGCCTGTTCTTATCGCTCAATCTGTTCCACACACAGGAAGGCATGTTAGTTCACAATGGAACAGTTGCAATGAATGTATGGGCTTAGATCATAGGTTTAGTAAGGCTAGATTAAGTAGTGAAGGAGCAATCTGTCCAGGCATTGGAAGCTCAACTGACACCTTTCAAATGCACTATGCACCGGATCGGGTTTTTATTTGCTTAAAATCCCCTGCGCACTTTTATTGTTACCTTTTTTTATATTTGAGCAGTTGGGGGTCATGGGAAGTCATAATTTGAGTTTTAATTTCTAACGGGCGTCGTAGGATACTCTGAAAAGTTGCGTACTCGGTACATCAGATCCTTTTGGTGACAACGCAATAAGTTTCATGAAATTATTTTTTTCAATTGTTTGTGTTTTTTAGTCTATTTCATGGAAAATATCTATTTTAATAGGGTTTAATTACGTAGTTGAAAAAATATGTGAATTTCTAAATCTGTACTTTATTGCACAATAATACAGTACACAATGAAATTAGTATCGACGGCGGAAAATTAGATCCCTGATTTATTAAGCAGAACTTTGTTGAAGTTTTTGCTTAATTTTCGACTGTTCCCGAGCCTGACGATAACTAACACAGTCTTTAAGGGAAGATTTTCGTGCATCGTCAATTTTTTTTTGGTTAGACATTTCCTAGATTTTATCCAGACACTGAGCTTGTGTCTACTTCTTATTCCAACAGGTGTAATTTCTACTGGCAGTTTTAATTGAGCGGAAAACATACCTCAAGAATGAATGGTTTCTTTTCTCCGAATACTTATGCAATGTGAAAAATCAAATACTAAAAATTGGGCTTGGAATTTATCAGAATGTCTTTTTTTAAACTCAGTTGATTGCATTATCAAGCTTGCTTCACATGGAGTCCTGAATAGTCCTATCAGCCAGTTATTCAAGAACGAAGGATTCTGCCTCAGTGCATGAGCAATTACATCTGCAGGTTGATGTTGTAAGCCTCACCAGAAAAAAAGAAACGTTTCATTTCATTCCTATCGAGTCTCTAGGAGCATGTTGTACAGGTGTGATGCTTGCTTCAGAACTGGAATCTTAAGTTCCACTTGGTTGTTTCATAGATACCCTGAATTAGCCCACAATTGGTGTCAGTCTTGCTATTTAATCAATTGAAGGAAAAAGAGACGAATGTGTGCATCCTGCCAACACTTTTTAAAACTAGAATTGCACTTCCGTGTGTTTTGAATTTTATTTCATCACCAATATTTACCAACTTTGTCGAAAGATCTACTAAAGATATTCAATCTTCATAAATACCATCAGGATCATTTAAGATCATTCATTCATTCGTGGTGAATATTCCGATCTGATTCACTAACTCGCAGACCTGATTGGGGCCAAGTCGTAATTTTATGGAGCAGTAAGCGGAAGCTTCCTGTGTCTCGTTAAGCTGCTTCAGATCACTACGTACAAATACCAAAGTTTCCAATTTCATTTGGTTATGAGTAATTTGCATTCCAATATTCCATAATTGCATTATGGTGAAAGTAAAAGGTGGAAAGCATTTGAACTTTTGTGGTAAGAGTCGTAAGAGCAGCCTCACCAGAAGTATCGTATAATATGCTTCTGCATTTTTCTGTAACTTAAGGATTTATACGTGCGGGTTTAAAGATTTGTAGTCTTTCACTCATGTGCGTGTTTAATCCGTGACACATAAATCTTATGGGAATACAATGATGTGGAAGCTTTGACGACATTAAAAACAAGACAGTTGCATGCAAAAGAGAGGCTGTCAGCAGTGTAGTTGTTGCACAGTGTTCGAACTTGTACTTCTAATAAAAATTAATCCCGTAATATTAGCTGATGAATAAAGGCAGACAGGTTGTAGTTAGTTTCATCTATGTTCCAAGATTGAATGCGTCGTGAAGAGACATTATTGACTTGTATAAATAAATATTGCAATTGCAATATTGCATATCATTGCAACCTAATAAGTAGCCTGTTTAGTAAAAGAACTCTTGCCAATGCAGAGTGTGTGCAAGAATGGAATGAATCTGAACCACTTTGTCAGCTCCGTTAGATTCCTCCTTGTTGTTGTACATTCGCAGATGTTTAAGTGTGGCAGTGAAAGAAGTATGGCTTGTCATCCACTGTTTGAAATCTACAGATGACTCACGTTCTTCCCACAATTTGGCACAAGCAAGCAAAGTTTAAATTGGCACATTTGATTGTGTGAGTTGGTCAGGTACCTAAATTAATTGTGTGGTGCTTGGGATACCGGGAAGAGCTGTAATTGTTATTCATACACACGTTTTGCTTCCTGTTAGTCGTCAATTAAGTTTTTTGTGTGGGGAAAACTAACGTGAAGATACATTCACTGCTTTCTGGCTTTATTTATGAATCGAATTTCCCCGAAGACTTGATTCCTATTTCTTTGTTGTGCTTTGCAGGCTTCTCTCTCACTCCCCGAATTTTTTAATCATATGCACGCTCATGAAAGTTTACAGGAACTTGGTGCAGAAGTTTAATTTGAATACAATAAAGATGTAGTCAGCAGTGTAGGTGTTGCATTCAGATAACTGGGATTTTCATTTCTTGGGATTGTTCCTGTTATCTGAGTCAAAATCAAGGGATGTTTAGGGATATTTCACGATTCACGAAAGAAATCGATTGAGTTGAGAAAGAAAATGAACCTTCAAACACGTAGAAAAGAAATTCACCTCGAAGTGATTCGTGTAAATATTTGTGCTGCACAAATGAGCAAGTCATCATTTCAAACAAGAACTTGGAGTAAAGAAGATCTCTTAAAGTTCAGTAATTGTGCTTTAGGTTACTAATGCAGATATCAACATTCCGTTCGTAGAATCTGTAGGAAAGTAAATCATTAGGCCTAACTTATAATAATGTCCTAACAAGAAAGACACATGAAAGTATATGTGAGTGAATATAGAAAGTAGGAGACTGTTTACAGACAGGTAAGACAAGCATCAGTTTGTTATTTATTTCTCCATCAACTTTCATCTATTGCACATTATTAGCAGGAAATGTTTGCAACACGTTTATTAGCCTTTTCCGACAAACTAATTAGGCTGGGTAAATTGATTTTACTGAATTGTGATGGAATAATGATGTTACGAAGACAAGATTCACGTTAGATTACACGCCGGTCTAATATCTTGAAACTTCACTTATACTTTCATTTCGTATATTTCTCCGAACCATTAATATAAATTAAATTACGCGTGGTTTATTCCAACTTGTTTTATAAGTTTGTCGTAAGCAAGTAAACTCGTTAAGATATTCATGCCAGAGACACAGTGTGAAGTGTAGTTAATTAATAGCAGGAATCAGGCAGCCATTCCGTTTCCAGAATTATTTTAAACCAGTGCAATTGCCCCTTCAGCTGTCTTGAAAGATTTATTTTGAGTTGTTTTCTTTTGACAACATTTTTGCATTCATCAGTAAGGGCCATCGTTGAAAGGTATCACGCCTATTAATTCAATTATTCCAATAAATGATGAAGCTGGACATTTTTTATTTATAGAAACACCATTAAAGATAATAAAAGTGGACGAATTCCTGAAAGAAAATTATATTATCTCATAAACTAGTTGAATTATTCATACCAGTAGACTATTTAAAACATGTCTAGAAATTTATGTAAAGAATCAGGACAAAGAGAAGGAAGACGATCTCGGGAATAAAACGGGAAGAAAGAGATTTCAGTGCCTCAACGTTGCAAAGAGGAGTATTACAATAACATTCCAGCTGTAATGTTTTCTCACCTCCACCATCAGATGTTAAGTGTTCCTGCAAATCAAAAAAAATCTTTAGCAAAATGTTCCTCTAATTTGTCTGGAGAATACTTCATGCTTCGTAAAATGTGTGAGCTTACCGTACAGAAAGGAAAGGGCCTAATAATCTGATGAACTGCACATTCATGTACAAAAATCGCTGGAAAAACACTCTGAGCGAGAGTGTTAATTTTCAGGAAGCTGAACTTCACACTTGACAATGCTCCATTGTATTATTTCGTGCTTTGTTTTGGAAATAAAGTGGCAGTCGCATTTCCTAAAAAACCAAACCTCATTAAACCATTGAGTACTGTTTATCCGGCTAAATAACTTGTTGGTGTATAGAAGGGAATTAAAACGCAAAGGAAATCTCCAAGTTTGGGAAATTGAGAAACTCAGGAGCAGAAAAATGTTTGCCTACCGAAAGTGCCAAATATTGCAAGTGTCCGGCATCCATGCTTACATTTTTCAACCAACACTCGCAAGGGTCAAATCTATTTGGCCAACAAGCGTTTTGGCCATTTGCTGCGGCTGGTACTGTTGCCAGGGCTGGATGAATCCATGCACAAATGAAGCATGGAAATATGTAGTTCCAACCATCTTCCTTCCTTTCTTTTTGCTGAATCAAGCAAACAAACGCAAGAGTAGATTGTAATTAATCTCGTAACCTGTATGTTATATTGTATTATATCAATTACTTTCATTTGCCCCATTTCGCGAATTCAGCAGCATGGGAAGACAGTTCCCCATTTTCAGTACACAGCTTGAAGTCTTGTGTGATTTTTGAAGAACATTTATTTAGCCGGCGCGTTTGAAGTAAACATTTACGCTACAACGTTTCAAGAGCAGAATCACGTAAGGTAGGTAGGAAAGTAATGAAGGAAGTGCAGTCAGCTTACACAGACTGGAATAAACAATGTGAAGTTGGGGATTGTGAGGAATAGGGAAAGCTTGCTGATTGCCTTGAACCTGTTGATTCTCGAGAGGATCAGTTTGAACTTTGAGTGAGAAAACTTTCTACCTGCTCTCAATATTAACGGACAGTAGAAATTGACATTATACAGTTTGAATCAAGCACAAAAGAGGAGTTCTACGCACGCATACTTTCACCTCAAAAGGGAGAAAGCTAAAGTGCAAACTTGTATTTGTGAGGTGAGCTTTTTTTCCCATATGATGTCTCCGTTTAAGAATTCATGGATATAGATAATATGATAAACACCGCTTCTCCATCAGACACTGCTGTGCAATAAGATAATATGATGCATTTATTCAGCTTAAATGTTCGTCCACAAATAACACGTGTGTTCTCTGTCTGTGATAGTTTATAAAACTTCGTGAGGTGATGTTACAATCGCTGATAGACTTTCAAATCGGAACCTAGAGTGGTGAGCACATACTTTATTCTGCAGAACTCATCACTTCACTGATAAGTACACTCCTGGGAATGACATGAAGAAAACAGTGTACCCGATTTCAACAGGTTATTTAAGAAATGGGAATACCTCGAAATCATTGGTTGATACAATTGGAGATGAATACCATAGTTTAGGACGTTGGAAGTGGGAGTGAAGTTTATGAAAGGGGATAAGACGAGGAAGAGGCTGATTTGTGTGACTTTTCTCTAAACGCAAAGTGGACTTCTGATCATGAAAAAGTTCTTGCAGGAAAACAAGAAGGTTCATATTTCATCTGCCCAGAGATGGATTTGTTCGATAATAATATCCCCCGATGCAATAGGAGTAGGATAAATTACACAAAGTACAAAATCATTCTGGTACGACGCGAGCCGTCGCGATAAGGAAGTAGAGTGGCTGAGAGAATCAAAAGTGAAAAGTGCAACTATCGCATATTGTCTTCGTTTGTTTAAATGTTGTTTTTTGGAAAAATTATTGCATTTGTTAACCACTATATTTTGGAATCGATTCATAAACTGAATTAAATGGACCATCTTTATGAAAACTGTGTGGAACTGAAAGAAGGCAATTCAGATTGAAGAATACAATGGTTGATAATCTTAACGGTGAATTCGTTTTTATCACAACTTAAGAGTTCATCAAGAGAGTTGAAATACACATGAGACGAAGTAATTGTGTCGGAAGTATGTGCAGCTCTTTGCTCTAGTTATACCTGTTATGCCTTTGCGATTAAAGACTTAATTTATGTCTTCATTGTGTGACTACTCTCTCACAGATTTCTCAAACAATCGCACCTGAATGAGCAATTTGAGTGATATGCTTCTGTTTTATACACTGGCTTGCACTGGATTACCGTAATGGTGTTTTGAACCTTTCGATTAACTAGCCTAAAAGGACTTTTGTGTATTTAGGATGAAATAATAGAACTTTTAATTAATGGGAGCTAGGAAGAATAGCACAGTGTCTATTCTCAAAATCTTAGTTATGTAGTTAATTGATACAAGGAAACAAATATTGTCATATGCAAGTGTAGTAGTTAAGGGTTTGCTTCAAAATATAACAAGGAATTGAAGGGATGTGTAGAAGGTGCGGTAGGCTTATTTATAAAAAGTAACTTGAGGGCATTTCGTTTGGTTAGAAGTCAGAAGGGAATCTCGTAAAAAGTACATGCAATAAAAGTATCCCTAACTTTCTACTCTCCCTTTCGGGTCTCTCTTCCGTTTTTTGAGATCCAACTAGAACGAGCTTGAAAGGACATTTTTAAGCCACACGCACGCCACTCTGCTCAATTTCAATATAATATTTATTCACACACTAATCATTAATTCTCCATCTTTGGACTTACACTTGATCTCGTCCTGCTTTTAATTTCCCTTTTTGCCACAAGCTTATCCCCGTTTAACATTGTACAAGTCTCGACTTATACCTATTATTGCCATTGCGAAATTTATCTTGCTAGAATATAGTGCAATAAATGTATTTTAAACTGAATTGTGGCTTGTGTGCTTCACTACTCGCTCACGACTCCACAGTATTCAGCTTGACCCATTTTCAAGCTTCTATTTATGACACAAATTAACAAAGCCCTGCAATCGTGTCCAGTGGAATACATGAAATGTTTCCAGCTTCAATTTTAGAGGAAATTTCATTATTTGAATTAAAATTTGATTTGGAATTACGCTTGAACTACAAAGATTACATTTCATCTCACAATTCCTAATTGGTAGTCGTTTTAACAGGCTTTGTAGTCCAAAAACGGACTTGCCACACTTTATAAAGTTTTCCATAGCGCCAGAGTGCTTGTGACTTGTGGTTTCTTCTAATAATAACATATGCTTTCACAATAAGGAAAAAATTACAGGAGAGAGTGATAAACTTTTATTTCGAAGCCTCCTCATCTTCAATTCGAATTAAGGCAGCAACTGCAAATAACCTGTGGTCATTTGCTTTTCATCTCCGATTCACCGTCACCTTTCGACTGAAAAGTTATTTGCGAAAAATGCAGAGCAGTAAAAAGCTAACGTATGATGCATTTGTATTTACGAATCAGAAATCGAATTACTATCCAAATTGTGTACATTAATTCAAACTTCATTATATTCCTTACTAATTATTAATGAACGGACAATCGGATGGAAAATGAATGAAGCGTAGGATAGTATCTAATTGATAATGTAAGATGCAATGTGACCGCTCCCAAAGGTAACCCAGATGTAACCAGCCAGGACATTTTCCTTTTTATTCCTATTCGATTAATTTCATGAGTTACTACAGAGTTATGAAAATATTGAATGCCAAATGAATAATTCACATCGCAGTAATCCCCTGGTGGACTGATTTTTGCTTTCTCGACGCGAATGTACATTTAATTAAATGAAATCCTATTTCAAATTATCGCATTGGCTACTCTTTTGAATCATATCTATTGAAACAGAAGCTGTGCAAGTTGATCTCATGTCCAGAATTCCACAATTGGCGCATCATCACTCATCTCGTCCTTCTTTTCTATTAATCTTCTTTAGAAAGGAATCCGTAAGCTTCAACACAAGTCCTTCTATAAGTCTGGCTAAAATAGGTCACATGAAATTGCACAAATGTGTCTTTCATTTACGTCATCACTGAAAGTACCGTATCGACCTCTTTTTTAATCTTAACTATTGAAACTGTTTTATCAATAGTGTAAGTAATTATCTTATATTAGATCGTCTGTGATTATACAGAATTTTTACTACATACTTTTCGCAATCAATAGCTCTTGGCGTTGTATATTGTATTTAACGCTTTTGAATTCTTTTGGGATTCCTAGCAATAAATTTCACGTCCATTTGAACCATTTGCGACGTAACTAATTGTAAGTATAAATCATTAGACTTGACGCTTTCTTGCATTCTTTAGTTGAGCCAAGTCTTCGATCAGTATGTTCAATCGATTATGAGTGCGCAAATCTCGGGACATCAAGCACCTGTGTTTTTGTCCTATTTTTATCTTATCACTTAACCAACTGACACTTATTCAAATTTCTTAATTCAAAGAAGTAATTTAAATCTGAGAAAGTACACATGTCTTACTGCATTTCAATTTTCCACATTCAATTTCCAAAATTGCATCACACAGAAGAGTCAAGGGTGGCGTGGAAATAAACACTTGCCTTTCTCTAAAAGGAAGAGGTGTTTCTCGTGTATTTGTGACTGCCATAGGGTAAAGATTAGACTCACACAGCTAACACTTTCTCTTTCTTTTAGGTTCATTTTACATCTGAATACTGTGCACTTACATGCAGTAAATGTCATTAAACTTTCTACGCTCTCTTTCGGGCCTCTCTCTCGTCTTTCTGGGTTTTCTTGCTCCCACTACAACAAGTTTGTAAGGACATTTTTACATCACACTTGTCCCTCTGCTTACTATCGTTAAACAATTTTGCCACCTTGAAACCCATTTTGCTTTTACTCTCCTTTCATGTGTGCATTATGCATTATGATTCAATAGTATTAACATTAAGTCGTCTTGGATAATGCAACGCCAAAGCTTTCGAAGCAAGTAAGCTCTGAAGCTTGCAGGTTGTGAAAGCGCACTTCGTAATAATGTATAAGTACCTGCCAAGAGTGGTGACGAGACTCTAAACCCTGAAAAAGGGAATGAATCTCACAATTACTTGTTTCTATCTTCATTTGAATCGTCCTGTTTCCTCGAGTCTTTTTGTATGTATGGACAAAAATATGATCACACAGTATCAACCTTATTTGGAATTTATTTATTTAGTGATTTTGAACGCAATAAATACTTCGTAGTATATTATGAGTTCGTGTGACGGAGTAAATCTCACAGTTATTTCATCCTTTTTCATACAAATGTCAACTTACCTTCTCTTGGCTCGCATTACACGAGTATAATTATCTCACCCCTGCTCTCTCTCTCTCTCTTCACTCGTTTATCATTCATTCTCTACTCCACATCGGACTCAAAATTGATATCATTCTCCTTTCAACTTTCGCCTTGGCCACCGGCATATCCCCTTTTAATGCATAAAGATCTTCACTTTTTAATTACACTTATGAAATTAAATTTGCCCGAATTTAGTACACTAAATAAATTTTAATCTTAATTTTCACGTGTGTGCTTCACTACTCACACATGACTTCCCACTATTCAGCTTCACCCAATCTGACACAGCCGATTATTTAAAAAATTGGCAAAGGCATCGTGTACAGTGCGCAATGTGAAAGGTTTTCAAATTCACTTTCAGAGGAAATTTTCTTATTTAAATTAAAAACGATTTGAACTCATGCTTTAAGGTAAGAATGAAATAGAAACATTAGAAATCTTAAGTTGTAGTTGGTTATGTATGTTTCCTAGTCCATTAACGGACTTGTGACAATTTATGTAATGTTCCATACTGTAAGAGTGTTCGTGGTTTATTCTAATATTATTTCCTTTCATTTAATATCCAAGTATAGTAAAAGTGAGACACTTCACATGAAGTGATTTAAGTGATAACTATTACTCAGCAAAGTTGATAGGGGTAGGCATTTTTTGAACACAAAACATCTTTCTGTAAATCTTTCCCGGCGTTTGTTTTGTGCAGTGAAAGTTGAAGTGAAAGGGTATTCACATTTATGTATGGTAAGAGTTGTAAGCACAAGTCCACCGAAGGCATGTGAACCCTGTATCTATATTTATTCCCTCACTCCAGAATTGGCAGAACCGGATTGCTTTGTTCCTGCTCCTTCACTCATCTGCGTATCTGGTTTTGTTCTTGTAATATTCTTAAGAATTTGTGTTACAATCTCCAAGTACTTACAAAAATACATTTGCGTGGAGTACAGAAACTGTCGGCAGTGCAGCTGACGTAGCTATATAAGATTCGTAGTTCTTGAGCATTGATCATGCAGTATTGGAAGGAACGTAGACCTAGGCATGGTTACAATTACTAAGATCAATGTATTCCCAGAGGTCAAATTGGTATGAGGAGACGATAATATACTTAATGGATCATTGCTTTCTAATTCAATCTGCGTCCTGTACCGTAGTGAGACTATTGTTAGTGGTAAATTGTTGACAGGCTATCTTAAAGAATGTTTATCAGTTGCTACGAATATCAATAAAGCCGCAGTTTAGTAGCTTCAGATTAATTCAATCAAACTTACTGAACACTTCGTGACGGAAGTTTGTTTTAGCTTTACTTCGTATTTTTTATAATATGAAGAAACAGGGTTCACGTCAGAGTGTGAGAGTTTGTCGGAGCACTGATCAGAACCGCTCTTCCAGTTGTATTTCATTCCTTATTGTGGATTTACTGGTCAAAAGTGAGGTTGCTACAATGGAAGGCCTTTTTGGCATTCTTCGCTTGCAATAAAGAGATGACCTAATGCTACGTGCAGTCAGTAAGTTATAAGTAAATTGTTGACGTTCGTCCTGTAATACAACTACAAAAACAAGCAACATATCCATTCCAACAAATGGAGTCTCATGTCTCCCCGGATACAATGTGTCTGCTCTCAAATTAAACCCAGACGTAACCAGCCTGAATCTTTTCCTTCTTATTCTTATTTGATCCTTAGATTTGTTTCATTAGGTCCTTCAGGGTAATGAATGTGTTGAAATCCAAATCAATAATTCACGTCACAGTAATTCCCTGTTCAGTTAGTAGTAGCTTTTTCGACATGAATGCACATTTTAATTAAATCATATCTTATTTCAAATTATCGCATTGACCACCCTTTTGAATCTTGTCCATTGAAACAGAAGCTGTGCAAGTTGATCTCGAGTCCATAATTCCTCCATTCGCACATCATCTCTCACCTTGTCCTGATTTTGTGTTAATCTTCCTTACAAAGGAACCCGTGAACTTCTGCTCAAGTTCTCCTACAGGTGGGATTAAAATATTTCACGTATGAGATTGCACAAATGTGAATGTCTTTCAATTACGTCATCACTGAAATAAGTTGGATGTTTTGATGATATGTCAAATATTGGTGCATTGGTTTATAAAACAATCTGAATCCATGAAATCTGTTATTAATAATTTCACCCGTCAAAGAAGACAAATCCGATACCCACCGATTAGTGTAATATTCCTATCTTGTATAACTTTGCCTATAAAGGTGCTTAGTATTAATTTCAATATTTTGAAAACATTGCATAATTAAGTTATTAAAATCCAACGGAAAGTTTTGATCAAAACAAAGAGGAAAATATTCTGTGATAGACTACAATGGCGTGCGGCTATCAATGTACGATATTTATATAAGAGACGTGGAGATCGGAGATCAATCTTTCTTCACCTAAAAGCAATAACATGATTACCTTTATCTTAGAGGAAAAACAATTTGTAATGAATTATCTCTAAAACTCGCATAACGAAATACCAAAAATACTCACGGCTACAAAAATAGTTCTCACAATAAACAGACGGCTTTATTCGCATCCCCTGCAACATATCCTTACAACACCTTTCCCAGTAACAAAGAAAAAGGTAAAGAATTTTGAAAGAAAGAAAGTGCTTTCTACCTCCTCCGTTTTGAATCGTAGTGTAAGTTGTGTAAGTAGTTACCTTCTGTTACATCTGATGTGGGCACGTAAAGCTAGATTATAAAGAGTATTTATTACAAATGTTTCGTAATAAATATTTTTGGCGTTGTATAGTACAGCTATATTGCATCAGAATATTCCCTTGTGAGGTGGAAAAAGAAAAAAAAACTGGTTATTCTCGAAGTGGAGAGGTATTCTTCTTACAGTTGTGACTGCCAAGGTGTACAGATTAGTCTAAGACAGACTTGCGCAACCAAAAATGTTTCTATCGTTCGGGTGGGTGTAGTTTACATTTGATTTTTTTATGTCCCACAAACAATAAATGATCGAACAACTAAATTACTCATACTAAATTTTAATCGAACTGACTTTTGGTGCGACCAACTTGCCCGCGTTCACAATTTACTCGCTTCACGAAACTCTACGTGTAAGCAATAAACATAATTCACTTAAATGGTAAGGATATATTATCACAATACATTTACGCCAACTTCACTTCAGGTTGCCAATCATGTCGTTATTAACCTTCTGTCTCAATTTAGAAACTCAATTGGCCGACCACTCTGGACTCTTCAGTCTTGCGTTCAGTCCTCCTAATCTTCGTCCTAGCATTTAACAATTTGATGTTGAAATGCAAATACGGTCTCATAATTCCTCTGCAGTTTCTAATTTCGGCTATCACAAGGTTTTCAAACATACACCAATTTACAGAATTCATTTTTCAAAAAACACCATATTTAAAAACACCTGAGTAAATTGTGACAATATTTAAAATCGGGATAACTCCTCGTACAAGAAGCGTTTTGCTGAATAATCACAGCTTCTTAGCAATACACATATGCTTACGTTCAAAACCAACAACGTAGAAATAAGGAGGTAACTTTCTCCCTGCATCTTATTGCTATCAAGTGCATTTATTTACCGTTGTGTACTGTCCACAGTGCACAATATTAATCATATATCACAAAGATTTATTTGTTTTCACCTGGCTTCAAAACCAAACAGGTTCATCGAAGTATTTCCTCTACCAAAAATCCACTTCCGAAAAATTGGCATTATATTTCCGCTCCAGCAGCAAAAAATTCATGACCTGCAGGAGTTTTCTCTTATGCAAAAAGTTTTTGAAAGATTGTGGGCCTCCCTATCATTGCTTTCAGTACAGGTCAATCATGTATTGTCTTTCGCAATTTTATTTCTTGTACCAGTTACGAACACCGAAGGTATACGCTTTCAGATCCAATTGCATACTGATATTCAAAATCCTATTAACCATTGAGAAGAAGGCATACTTCGAATGTTCGACTTGTGAATGATTCCACAAAAGCAAGTGTATCTGCATACTTCTTCCTGTGATTTCTTGTGAACAATTTACTATGAAATGAACAGTCCAAAATATATTTGAAGAAGAATTAATTAAAACGAGATTTCCCAGTCACTGGGTAATTACATCTCAAGGAATACCAATAACATAAACAGTGAGTGAGTTGAGTTGAGAGAGTCTTATATTCCCTGTGTTCACTGATTGATCGCCTCATCAATTCTACACTTGAACAATCCTCAAATTGGAATGGATTACGAAGAAAAGTTTCAGGTCGTCACAGGGTTACGTACACAGCAACATTCGTTACATTGTAAAGCTACTGCTTGATATGTTTAATAATTATTATCAAACACAGCATCTCCGAATTAATGAATACAAAGCAAGCGAGACAGTGTAAGATTTATAAAAGGTAGAATAGCATGCAAAGACTTCCGAGGAGAAAGGGTAGCAATTTGTATTCATTGGAGCTACAAGTGGCAACCGACACTTTAGAGATGACAATTGAAATCAATGCATTCCAATCGTCTTGGAACATCTTTCTTTGTGAGTGGAGTCCGAATCCCTTTGTCAACCAGTGCCTCTACTCTTTTGTATGAAACACGGATCTAGGTTATCCCAATTCTGTAATCCCATTTCTTGCCTCTCATTTCTTCATAGTCAACTTTCTTTACATTTCAAATGGGAAAGAAACCAGATTAGTTTCTACTTTACGAAATCTATGATCTCTGATGCTTTTCATGTCAGTCTCTCTAAATCCGAAATCAGATGAATTGAGGTTCAGCAGGAACTGTAGTGACCTTTTCCATGGGATGTTGATTGCATAAACGTTTTCTTGTTTTCAATCACAGAAAGTTTTGGGATTTCAAAATTGGGATAACCTGTCCCAATTTGCACATTCCACAGTATATACAAATTGTATGAGACACATTTTTTTCAAAGTGTATATTTAGTTTCAGACCATGGATCCTACGGAGCTTCATAATTGCAGCTAAGTAATATAACACTACTAAAGTTGCAAACTATGGGCTTATGCAAAAGATTTTCTGAACACACGAAGTATATATTATTAAACGTAGAGGGACAACTTTTCTTACATTAATGTCATTCCCCACTTGCATTTCTGTTCAGTTTATGCTTTCTACTTTCTGTCCAGGCTAACGTGCAGATTGCACGAAGTCGAAGAAAACCCTCAAATCAAACAAGTTGGTATGTAATTCTAAAAAGGAAATTATCTTACCAATGGACGAGACGAAAGACGACCTACAGTCCTTACAGTACAGCTAGTTTCGTGGTTCTCATCATTTAGGCATCCAAGACGTCTTCACGCACGTGGTGCATCTAAAGTAAGTTAAGTACAGTCATTCAATCAGTCAAGGAAAATTGAAATGCGTACAAAAGTTCCCAAGTAGGATTATCTCAAATGAATGTAAAGTCAAACAAAACATCCACAGAAAATATCGAACAGAACTCACGTCTCTTAAGAAAGCACCCAAGACTGGAGTAATTAAAGAATTCTAGGAACGTTGACACTGGGCAGCTGAATGTTTCTTGACAAAGATTCGAAGCGACACTGAGTTACGAGATATCCAGGACTTGGAGTAGACTGCCAAGGCCTTCGCTTTATTCCGGAGAAAGTATCCCAATCTGAACTGGGTAGAATCGTAAAAGCTGTATCATTTCTCTTCTTCAGTTTACCTGGCCATGTCGGATTATTCAGTTTCTTTCTTCTTCTATCATTTTAAATTTTGTTTGCTCTTTTCCATTAACGGCCAAAAGAGGAACGTTGCATTTCACACCTCAATTAAAATAAAAGTATTGTTTCCTCACTTCTTCAGCACAATTTTTTATTTTGTACTTTTTCTAGAACTTTTTACCGTTCAGTGTTGAGTTGCTGGAAACATTAAGCCCGAAATAGGAATAAATTGTTCAGTTGGTCCCGATAAGATGTAGAACAGGGATTTTCTCTTTGTGTATAATGAAGACAATAATCTGAGTGAAAAAATCGAGTGAATTGACAGAATGCTTATGTACTCACAAATGAACTCACAATGAATAAAGGGTCCACGATGTATAAAAATAAAAACCGTAAAATATGCATAGTAGGTAGACAATTGAAAAAGTACGAAACTATGAACACTATGAATCAAAAACTACAGGCACAATCCAGTTGTAGAATTGGTTTTATACTTGGGATAAAACAATTAAATGCTCAAGACAGCCCTGAACTTCTTTATTCTTGAAAGTGCTTGCAAGACATACTTCTATTTCTGTTTTACCGTTCTTTCTCGAGCATAAGTCAGCCTCACCTTTTCATAATCGCATTGCTAAATTAGATCGCTTACCTGAAAGGTAACCAATCTTTCCCAAAACATCTGCGATACATGTCCATTCTTCCAGTTTAATCGACCAGAGATACACAGAACTTTTGGGTATGACTGCCTTTGTAAACTCAGACGGCCTGTTTCGATGGTGTGAGATTTCATCGCTTGAATCGTCTCTGTCTCGTTGACAGATCTCGGTTTGCATCTATAAGTGCAGATGTATCACTCGCCTTTTCTAGCTCAAACTATTATCATATATTTAACCAATGTGCAAAAAGTGAAATAAAAGTGTTGTAGCTTTCCCAATCCCAAGAAAGCTATTTGCAATTGGTAATTTAACTTATCATTCCATCTTGAGCTTCCAAATAGTTAGGGGATAATGTCAGCTTCTCGTAGTTTTGTGAGAATACCCTTTAATGAAATCTTATTGGATTATAAGGAATAAGGAGCCTCGTCTTTCAATTTACACTCACTTCATCTGCATCCCAAATCTAGACTTCTCTTTCTTCCACAACATTCTAATTCCTCATGGACCCCCCACTGTCGGTGGCTAGTATTAAGCTTTTCCAGTTCTAACCAACATTGTGAGCTTAGGAATGGACCTGGGATTACAGATGAGCTTTTCCGGGATCACTTGAGATTGTCAAACAGGCGATGGAAAGAACCAACGAATGTCCATTTCTGTCTACGGCGAGTGCCTCTTTGACACGATTCTTCATCTTTCCACACTTGACAGTCCGAATTCCTCTAGTTCCAAATTCTTCAACCAAATCCAAACGGATACAGTAAGTTTCCGTATTGATTTTTCTTGCTCCATTTATTCCTCAAAGCAGAAGATTTACGAAGCACAGCCAACAATTCCTAAGCAACTGGCTTGACGAGGAAGAAAATATCAGAAGTTCAGACTTGATAACTGAAACCACAACTCTCATTTTATTTTTATGAAGAAGAATAAATAATGAAAGTAAGTGTGTGTCACGTGGTTTTATAAACCATCTTAGGTCATCCTGAGGTCACAGATAATCTTGCGAGGATGAGAAAGGTGAGAAGCTTTCAATAGCAGCCTAAATGTAGATATCACGAATTGCAAATATTAGCTAACTTGTCGTTCAGTCTATCTTGCGTAGAATAGGAATCTTGACTGAAGAGTTATTACCTTCATCAAATCTACATCAAGTTCGTTTAATTGGCGGACTCATTTGCTTCTTCACATTAGATGCAAGTCGTACAACCTGATTTAAAGTCAATGGAGAGAACTCCAAATCAATGTCTGGCGCTGGAACGAGATTTTTCAAGGTGTTTCACAAAGTGTCCTTACGTAGTAACGAATGCATGGGTGAGTTCAAAAAAGTTCTGAATTACTTAATTCTTGAATTGCCAGTCTTTAGCTTTGCTTTAAATGCTAAACTATTGTGTAAAATCGTGCGCTAGCCATTAACCTCACACTAACGCAGGTGTTTCAGTATGAGTTGAGAATACGAGAATGAATTGAGAATGAGACAAGTCGAAATAGAAGACTTGTTGATGTATATACAGCAATGAAATTGTAAAATAATCACTTGGTTAAGAGTGAGATCTAGATTTTCATGAACATATGTTTCCTAAAGATCATTGGTTTATTACGTGTAAATATAAGAACTAGCACATTAAAAGTAAGTTTGACCGATCAAAAGTTGAATAGTTTTCCAGTAAAATTACTCTCTACAACATCGCAGTGTATGGCAATAGCTGTAAAAGATTCGGAAGAAAGCAGAAAGATTATTCTTCTGTACAAAACCGCTCACTTCAAAAGCAAACCTGCAAAATCTGTTATCTTAGGAAGCTCTTCAAGTTCAAACTTTCCCTTTAAGAGAAAAAGGAACATCATCATCAGTCTATTATGTGGATTTGTATTGCTAGGCGTGTTCAAATCCTCTACTCTTAAACAAACATAAATTACCATTTCTCCTGTCTCGATGAAATAAACGGTAGCCGTTGACTAGAAACGCCACGATTCCGATCCAGCAATGACATAAATCCTGCTAATAAACACACATCAATTGTATCTTACGTACATCCTTGAAGTGGTTTTTAAACACTTATTCTCTTGATAGAGACACAGCATTGCTTTACGTTAGACTAACAAACGCCTAGATCATAAAAATATTCAGCAATCTCAATAACTATTATGCCTCTAGCCTCTAGTTTCAAAGGAAAATACTTTTACAAATCTGGAGATAAAAAGACGGATTAATCGTCTAGTGGTCCTTAAACGACAACATGTCAATGCTTGAGACGTCAACGATCCTTCTTTTTTCTTCTCATCAAAGAGGAATTACACCGAATTTTTTTCTCAAAAAGTGGACCTGCTCTTCCGAGATAATTCATTTTCCGTGCAAAAGGAGCATTCAGATCATTCTAAAAAACTCCTTCGTTGCACTCTTACACGGGAAGACAAAATATTTCACACTTTGAATGAAACCTGTGTTACTTCCACCCTCAATGGTAATGTCCAGTGACTCGAGATGATATGCTTACCAAAAGAAGCTGAATAATTTCTATACAAAATATCTTTACGTCTGGAAGAAAGTGTGTCCTTAATTTGCTCGTTTACCTAAAATTACTCGGCCGTTGAGGAATAGGCCTATCTCGAAACATGATAGCAAGCCACATTGGTGGTGAAGGTTTCACTTCACAGTCTTCCCTGTTTCGGAGTACTTGCGGAGGCGCAGATGCTTTTGATTTTCCACTATAAAGTGTTCATCAGAATTTATATGCCGCACCTTCTCTCCTGCAAAAAATCAATTATAAAATTATGCTTTAGTATCTTCAAAGTATTAACAACTGCTTTACCATGTACGAATAAATGACATGGGGCCGGCAAAGATGAATACATTTTGAAAAGCAGTTATTCTCGATGAATCTCCGGTACAAAAGTCAGTCTATGCTACATGTAATACTTTAGCTCTTAAGACTACTTCCCTCTCTTCTTACATGTTAGCAATACATGCAAATAAGTAAACACCTCACAATGAGCACAGAATTAATGTCAATTTGTGAACACATTAAAACTCACCTTCATAGATTAATCGGATTAAAGATTACATAAACTTGAGCTGCATTCCACTCCTTGAAATATTGTTTCATACCCGCCTCTGTCTTTATGTTGGTGTTTTCTTATAGGGTCGTTCCGAGTCTTTTGTTCGACGAGATTTAATATGGAAACAATGTCTCTTGTGGGTACGGACTTTAATGTAATTTTGTGATTAAAAAACGCACTTCCTATAATCCTTACAATTCAGAAAATGTTTCTTGTAAATGACCATTCCCACTAATAAAGTATATGAGTTAACAAAGGAGTTCATTGTAATCCGCGTGTGAAATAAGCCTATTTGTAACTAAAATTTACAGTATTAGTATTTTATTACGTTTTCTCATTTTCTGCTATAATTTGTAAAGATATGAAAGAACCGAATCTGTAACTGCATCACTCTTTCTCAGGTACGGATGAGTGAAACTGGTGAGGCCCTCACCTACGCAAGGATGTCCCCATCCACGAGGAAACAGAAGTGTAAACAAGATGAGATTCAATGTGTGAGACTCAGCTTCATGACCATCCTTTAGCAATTCACTAAAGCAGATTATTATTAAGTTGAAGAGGTACAATAAAGTTAAATTTTGAGTTTACTTTCCATGCAATTTTATCACAAACAGAAACAGAAGTATATTCCTTTTATCCCCATTATCGAAAAAGAATTCATTTCATGAACAGATGCTAATTGCATACTTATAAGTTGCCGAAGAAACACATTAAGCTAGCATCGGTTCCTGTCGTTAATAATAATTGTTAGATTTGAGAAATCAAAGGGCTGAGATGAATGGCTTCTGACTGTCTAAACAGAAGCAGCCACTTCCTGTGCTAAGGAAGATTGTGGTGGAAATAGCTAAAACCCGGGTATGTATCGATCTGTACGAGACTTGTTACCTAGACTTAGCTTATTGAAATACTTGTAGGGATTAATAGACATGTTTTTAATTTCAGCAACCTGGCTGTGGAGATGGCTTTAAACGAATATGCTGATTATAGTATGAGTTTTTTCTTATTTCTGTCTCTGCGTGAGAGAGTAAGGAAAATATTTATTGAAGTGTACATATGAGTACGAGAGGAAGTAAGTTTAAATTGCAAGTAAAAGAAATGCTAACGCACAATGCAGCTGCATTTGGATGGTATGGACTATACCTTATTAAATAAGGTACGCAGGGAAGTAAGGCTGATTTCCCTTCAACAAGAATTGAAAGTACAAAAGGAAGTTATCCCATGAAATTCTGTCACTTCTGTGGAACAAACAACACCAGCTTAACAGGACAAAGATAAATTTGAATCCTAACTTCTGTGTGGCTTGCTTGAAAAATATTGCAGTTTACTGAGCGCACCCTCAGTGCGCATATCCTCGCACTATTCAATTTTTTACGTTCATCCCATATTTCGAAAGAATATCTTCATATCAGGCTATCGTCCCAATGTCTTCCTTTAAAAGACACGTGCTTATCTCTTAGTTAGAAGTAATGAAATCCCCATCGCAGGGATTGAAGACAGAACAGACCTGTTGCTGTTTGATGATTTGTTCGCTTGCACGCAGTGTGGGAAGACCAGTCGAGTCAGTGAGTGACTTTTACTGCTCTTTGACTGATTGTAAGGTCTTGCGGGTGTGAAAGAATTAAATGTGCATAATTTATAATTAGTTAATTTACACTCTTTTTAATCACCCACTTTCAACTGAAGATGCAGAAACTTAGCCGCATTGTACGAATGAGTTGTTTCTACTTGTTGGTTACATGGCACACCTTCTCGAATCAGGAGAAAAAACGCAAAAAGTTCCTGTGGGTTTTCGTATCCTTTGTAACACACTGCCCATTGCAGTCGAGCTATTTATCGTCCACATCACCTCCCACTTTCTCCACTGTTCGCTTGAAGTTGCTCAGTTAGGGCAAATTGCACCAAATTGTGATCAATACTCCAGACAGATGAAATGAAAACAACCTAGGACATTTTTACACTCAACCTTGCAGTTTCAGATATGTCTGATATCATATTTGTTGCACTCCCAACACTACTCCCAACACTACTATCTGTCCAGAGATGGATTTGTTCGATAATAATATCCTCCGATGCAATAGGAGTAGGATAAATTACACAAAGTACAAAATCATTCCGGTACGACGCGAGCCGTCGCGATAAGAAAGTAGAGTGGCTGAGAGAATCAAAAGTGAAAAGTGCAACTATCGCATATTGTCTTCGTTTGATAAAATGTTGTTTTTTTGAAAAATTATTGCATTTATTAACCACTATATTTTGGAATCGATTCATAAATTGAATTTAATGGACCATCTTTATGAAAACTGTGTGGAACTGAAAGAAGGCAAGCCAGATTGAAGAATCCAATGGTTGATAATCTTAACGGTTAATTCTTTTTTATCACAACTTAAGAGTTCATCAAGAGAGTTGAAATACACATGAGACGATGTAATTGTGTCAGAAGTTTGTGCAGCTGCGATTGAACACTTAATTTATGTCTTCACTGTGTGACTACTCTCACAGATTTCTCAAACAATCGCACCTGAATGAGCAATTTGAGTGATATGCTTCTGTTTTATACACGACGGAATAAAGTTATAATACTCACTTCTGATTTATTTACTTTTTAAACTGAAACTATACCCAAAGTTTATTATAAGTTAATTTCAGTTAGACTTCAAGTAAAAATTAAACTAGCCTAATAATAATCAAGTAGCATAAAATGGTAATTTCATAAAAGTGTACTTCATTAAAAATAAATAGTCATTGTGCTTACTACGAACGCCAGAAGTTGTGATATTTTACTTTAAACGTGTAGTAACATTTTGAAGCAGTCTCTTACAAACTCATTTATTCATTTCAATCTAGGTATCACATCGACATCACATTGGCTCATTCGCATCGTACTGGCAGAGAAGCCACGGTCTACGGTCACACTAGAGGAAATCTAGTATCAATTGGCGTGTGGTTGTAGGAAAGTCAACTTTTCTTGTGTAAATGAGGTACAAGCGAAAGTGTAAGTTTGGGAGATGTGCCAGTGTGTCACTGGGTGTCTGTTTAACAGATTACGGGAATTGAACAAGGGCGAAGAAAAGGCTAAAAAGTAACCGTCGATTTGAGAGTACATGGAAAACTTTCTCCGCAATGGCAAATTGATCTTTGTTTGCCTCTCTTCAATTTCAGCTGACTTTCAGATTGAAATGCTGGTCCTCAACTTAAACAGTGTGTATCTTATTTGTGGCTAAAGTATTCAGATTGTGGTAATCTCAGGTTTGTAAGGAATGTAATCGCATTTTATACGAAGCTTATGAATATTAAAGAGTTATCACCTTAAAATAACAAGTAATACTTAGTTGAAATGTAGACCCAGAATATGTGAAGGAGGATACTTAAGACTAGAGCATGTACAAGTTACAAACTATTTACAAGGTCTATTAGACACGATCGATGGAACAACGAAATTTATTAAGTCGTCGCTGCTGAATGGAGTTTTCCTGTTGCCATGCCAAACAGTTTTTTTCATGTTTTACCCATTTAGCATAATTGATAGATTGTTGACACCTTCAATTCAAATTGACTTACGAATTAAATTTGTCAAGTAGTGACAAAATCATCTGAATCCCCAACATTAAGTGCATCGGGCAGTTTGACGAAAATGTATACTTCCATAGTATTTGTCGACATCAGGAATGTTGTAAAAGAAAAAGTGAGTCATGGAATCAGAAATAAAGAGAGTGGTAGGACAACAAATGATATGAAACTTAGACATGGCCGATGGGATCCTGGAAATTATTAAGTCGTCTACTTCCCAGTTGAATGGAGTGTAGCTGCAGATTAAGTGACATGTTGCTTGAATAGTGAGCTGGGAGAGCGTGAACAGT
Organism: Isotomurus pseudopalustris; assembly: GCA_034698685.1. Classification (NCBI taxonomy): domain Eukaryota; kingdom Metazoa; phylum Arthropoda; class Collembola; order Entomobryomorpha; family Isotomidae; genus Isotomurus; species Isotomurus pseudopalustris. Next base: position 24,871 of record JAQGBV010000380.1, read on the forward strand.
TTGACTGGAACACCCGGGTATGAGAGAAGGTAAGTTTATGAGGGACTTGAAGGAATCTCTGAAACTCTGGTTGAGGAATGCGTAAAGGATGGGATTGCAGGAGCTATTAGACGCACCCATCCATTGGGCCAAGGGCATCGCTATGTAAATGATATTCTCCATGGCTTCAGACATAGGACCACCCAACTTGATTAGGAGAAAGATAAGGTAAAGTGGGAGCCACGAGACGAAAAATGTAAGTATAACAATGAAGAGCATTTTGAAGACAGCTTGACGAGTCTTTTGGTGGACACGTTCGATGTCAGCTGGAGAAGCGGAGTCCTGAGGCACTTTCCGTTGTTCCACGTGACACCAAATAAGTACACTGCTGATTACAATCAGGGCAAGTGGAAAACCGTAACACAAAATAAGGTTTCCAATCAGGAAGAATATCGAACTGTCCATAGACTCCGGCCAAGACTCGACACAATATTCCTCTCCATCCCGACCTGAAGGGATGACACGGAAGGCGATGAGCCACGGCAAAGAGATCGTCGCTGCTGATGCCCAAATGCCTATGATTATTAAGCGAGCCTGGGAAGTCCTCAGTCCTCCCGGCATCTTCATCGGGAACCTTATCGCCAGACACCTGAACAAACAAGACAAAGATGGTTATTGCTGCTGAGATACTGCAGACCAGGTGACTAATGATCATAAAACGAAATAAACGAATAAATCGGAAAGGGGGATTGCAAGATTTCATTGCTAATAACCCAGACAGAGACACAGAGATCGAGTAGAACTCACTAGCAAGTCGTTTTTTGCTTCAATTACGTGAATGTACACACAATTAAGACCTTTCTTCCGGATAATTTGTTCTGTAAGGACATTTTCTTTGCAGCTTTGTTTCACAAATAGCTTAAACCTTCGAGAAAGTTTCGCGAACTGAAAGCTGATTAAAGTAATGTTTCACTTTTGTTGGCTTAACTAATAAATTGTGTTTTGTTGAAAACGCTAATACTTTCTGAGACGTTCATTGAAAAAGCATATTTACTGTGTTTTTGAGGAAAAATGAATTTAGTTATACATATGTTTTATAAGTAGATAGTAATCCTTGCAATCATGTAGACTTATTTTAATAAGCGTTGTTTGCAATCGTTGTAGGTAACATCGGCCTTCACGATTCCTTACATTTATTATTTAAGTTTTCTCAGTACATCCCACCAAGTCACAAATTGTCAAGTTTACCGTATGCAGTGAAGAATCGTTTTTTAATTACTACTTAATAACAAAGACAAGCTACCGCACCTGTCTAATGAGATGGCCACAAGAGAGTAGGAGGATGCACAGACTGAGACTCCTTGGACATAAGAAACTGCCTTGCACAAAAATGAGCCCAGGAGCCAAGCTGCAGAAATCACCAAAAACACAGGAATAATTAGTTTAATTATTAGCATCGTGTCATAGTAAGCATCATTAACTTATCTCGTGCAAATTAATCTAGATCGACTAATTCCGACTTGCACAGAACATCGTCTATAATCCCTTCTCACATTTACACTGAAATAATTAGCACGAAAACAAAACGGTCGGACAGGATGTTTCCTGTGTGTGTTGCAGAGCTACTGAATCCTCATTTTAAATTTAATCTGCATGGATATTTCAAAGGGGAAATCCAAAACCTCAGTTATAAGTTCCTTGTGATGAAGATAAAGCTAAACCACGATTCTCTAAAGGGTCCGTCACGTGTAGGGAATGATTCTGAATTCATTGGCAAGAATGTTATAAAGTGACAATTGTCTCTAACTCAACATTATCCAACGAATGCTATCTGCCAAAGGAGACTTTAGAATCAGTGCTGAGTAATGAATTCAATCTTGTTTTGTGTTTGTAGGAAAACGGAAATAAAGTAGACATATGAGAAATAAAGGAGGGAGCTTAGCTGAGATTGAATTCAAGTTTGAAATGAATTTGAATTTACTCTAGTTTCTATTTTTGAGTGGATTAAAAATTATCTAAAAACCGAATTGGAATGATACTGCAAAGAACCACTATTTCATAATTTCATAGCGTCCTTCGAATTTCCTTCGTAGCAATTTTAAGCAAGCACAGATACAGCATGAGATCATCGAATAAAAGAATGCTTCACCGGAACCCAATTTTGTTCAATCATTCCCGTTTTCCTTTTAGTAGCTCACACAATACTTCAACTAGCAAAGGAACAAGAGTCAATTTTATTGATGGACACTTGAAAGAAAATGATCTACTAATTATCAGATCCACGCAAACTAGGACTTACGAGAAAAAGGAATAGAAATACTGACCGGTGGGTACAAAACCAGAATTTACTACATCAGAGGAGAGTGTGACTTATTAAGATTTGCTTTCAGTGGGAAAGAAGGATAAGAAGTAAAAACGGCGGAAGCAGTCATTTTCTAGTTCCTGCAATTCAATTTATTGCCACTATTTCTATCACCAGCTTAGTGATTACTTTAAGTAAATGCCGACATTAACTTCTCTTAAGTGTTAAATTGATGAAAGTAAATCTGGGTAAGCCGAGTGGAATTATCTCTAAATGAAGAATTACATATGAATACAAACGAACTTACGGACGAATATGTTGGCCAAAAGAGTTGGTGGGATGCAAAAGATGATAACCGACATATCAGCGATGGCAAGATTGCGAATGAAGAGGTTTGTCACACTTTTCATTTCCTTTTTCACAGTGAGAACCCAGATGACCATCGCATTGCCCACAATTCCAAGTACGAAAACAACAAAATACGCGAAAACAAGAAAAATTGTCCAAAACAACGAGTGTCTCATAATGCTCACTTCCTCAAAAGGACTGCCAAAAGTTGTGTTTTCAACTACGAAAGGTTGTTCCGTGTGATGAGTTGAGTGGTGAGAATGATTTCCTTCCATCGCTTCTGCTCTATTGACAATATTAACCAATTTATACGTTTCTTTAGAATCCCATCGTATTTGTAATGGTCCAATTGTCTCGTTTCACGAAGAAAATGCACGAATCTGCTTTTGTAAAGATGTAGAACAGGCACAACATCCCTTTTCGCCTGTGTGTGTGTGTGTGTGGATGGCAAATAGACGACTCAACTTGCCCCAGCCCAACTAAAAGAAAATGAAAATAGTAGATGATGTGCGGACTCTGTTCTGGAGAAAGACGAACTGGAATTGAATTGCGAGGAACAACCTGCTTTTACTGAGTCTGGAACTGAGGGGACTTTCTCCAGCTACGATGAGCAGATAGCAAATCTGTAGCCTGCACGATTTCTCCTCTACAATTCTAGAATACCGGCCGGGCTTCGGTGAAGAGCAAACAGCAGACGATGTGGAGGATGATGAATTCTTTCGGAATGCCATTCAACATACTGTGATGTGCGGCGTAAAACAACAATCGCCTCACCGAAGCTTCGAAGGATTACAAATACTTTAAATTCTTATTTATTTCTAAAATTCCTTAATTTTAGCAACCATACCATGTGAGTAATTTCGGTGGTCTCATCGCATCCCACGTTTAAGGTTATCTACAACCAAAAGTGCCACATCGAACGAAAAAGCTGAAAGCTGATTAACAGAGAAGAGCTGAAATGTTAATTAGATTTATCATAGTATACTCATGAAGCATTTTTGAGGAGAAGTGGTAATGGTTGTATACTGGTGCTGGCAATATTCTTAAACTTTGAAGTAATAGTAACAAATTCTAACACTCAGAGTCGTAGTCCCTTAAACATTTGCAGAACTCTTAAACTCCAAATTTCTACCTATCCATAACTCTTACTATTAGTTCCGCAAAATGAAATCATTCGGTCTTTTCACATTTCCCGTTTGTGTGGAGCAGTGGTTTCAAGAGCATTTGGAAGTACTTACAAGTCATCTTAATTTTGCTACTTCGAGATACAATTAGATTATAATTAATTTGGATATGAGGCCGCGGCCGGTTTAATGAAATGAGTGAAATGCAACCTTGACTAGACAACGTCGAAGCTTCATTTGTAAAGGTTTAAAGAGAAGACATATATCCAAGTCTGAAAGCTTTAATCAAAATTGAGTTGCATTTTTTTAGCACTCACGAATAGAAACTAAGATTGTAAGCATCCTTGAAAGTTTCCAAGGTTGAGGGAGTAGATAATGAGAAGAGGATTTCTATTATAAGTTACGTGTATTAAAGTAAAAGAATAATGCAGCCTAGGATTCATCTTTTCCCTTTACTTCGGTAACAAGAATGTATTGCTCAACTTACAACATCGTCAAACGCCTCTTTCAATATTTACTTGTGCATTATAACATTATAAATCCCTATCAGTTTCCTGCTAAATCAAAATTTTGAAATTTCATCATTTCATATATCTAAGATAAATCATTGCAATAGTTTTCAAAAGTGGAAGCCTGAGAAAAGATGATGCGTCAAATATATTATTACAGTTCAGCAATTTCGTTCCAAAGGCATTCTTCTTACTTTAATTACTTTCATAACAATGATAATAAGTGTAACTTTTTGTTCAGATTCGGATGAAAAAGGATTAATTCATCACTTTATTCCCTCGTGCGTTGGACTAATAGTGTTACAACTTATATCATGTAAGTAATATTGAAATAGATTTACCTATTTAAAGGAAAGGATTATGGTAAGTCAGATTTGTGACTGACGCACTCCTTTTAAGTTAGGCCATCAGAAACAACCATGATTTAAATGAGTTTTGCTAGGAAGTTGGATTACACGTTAGCACCACACAAAGGGGGACTATCGATGTTTTGAGAACTTACTTACAATTAGTGTGACTGTGCATTATTTACTTAAGGATCCAGCATATGAATTGGTTGGCAGGGGAAATTGCCATGATAGACTAAATATTAGGTTAGTTTTCCCTA
>JAQGBV010000381.1:0-29736 GCA_034698685.1 Isotomurus pseudopalustris
TTAATACTTTTTAACGTGTTTCAAGTTTAGCCGTTTAAAATTGTCTGGGCTAAAGAGACTGCTTGGCATGAAGTTTTAATCTTTAAAAAAGTCGTTTTTTGTTTCAGTGCCTTTTCAGCATGTACTGAATTTAACGGCACAGCGAGAAGTAACGTTATCCAACGGACGTGCGAACCTGCGGAGTAATCAAATTCAAGTGTACCTGATTCAGGTTTTTTCAACATTGCTGGCGTTCAACAGCGCCAGGTTGCAAGAAGCAGAAACTTTCGGCAAGATCCGTAACGATCCAAGATGTACAGATGCTTTGGGTCAACTCAAGATGCTGTATGACGAAGCTCTTCCTCCAAAACTTCAATTAAAGATTTCACAAGATTTAAGACTGACCAATTTAGACGAGATGTCACAGTACTTTCCTCCTTGCATGAGAGCTTTACATATGACTTTGCGGAAGCGACACAGACTTTGTCACAAACCACGAGTTCAGTATACGTTATTCTTAAAAGATGTAGGGCTGCCTATAGAAGATTGCTTGGAATTACTTCGCTCAGAATACTCTCGACCTTCGTTACAAGGGAGGCAGCAGCACAAGTGTGAACATTCTTGGGACAAGGATGCAAAACGCTATACTTATGGAACAAGACATCTTTACGGCTTGGAAGGAGGCAGGGTTAATTACTCGGCTCACACGTGCCAGTCTATTCAAGTATGTGAGCGTTGTTTGAGCGTACAACTACTTATGTAAGACGTTTTTGAAATTAAAACACTATTCTCTGTATGTGCACAGAATAACAGCCCAGGACCGAACGAATGTGGCGGATGCCCGTGGACTCATTATGATAGAGAGAATCTTAAGAAATTTTTGAAACTGGATTTAGGGGAAAAAGAAGCTACTTTTTCGCCAGCATGTCAATCAGGCAAAGTACTTCCAATAGAATCATGTCATCTTCACCTAAGGTCTAAAGCAAGATACCTGTCCCAGAAGAAGGATACACACCCCTCACAAATTATGTCAAGTTATGAAAATTCTCAGGTTAAAATGTACAATGTTTTCAGGCCGAAAGATTATTTTATGCTGCTGGATAAGCTTGTCAATTTCCAAACACTAACAGATATTTAGCACAGTTAGCAGCTGAAATTTCGTTTTAGCACTCAAACCACATGGTAAAATAAATCACAATTTATTTAGCAGAAAATTTAATGTGCAAACCAAATCTTAAATACTTTTTATCATTACTTTTCTAATAAGTACTGACTGTAGAGTTTAATTCTTGCGGATCTTTCTGACTCCGGACAGTGATCAAAATTAGGTACAAAATGAACTAGAACAATTTCCGAGTATCCTTCATCCATCGCAGGTTCTTGATATCGTGATCTAAGTATTTATAAATGTAAATATATTTACAATTATGACTGGGTTAGTTAGGGAATAGAAGTATAATCGACTGCGATAAAACTTACTTAAATGTATTAAACGCTACGGCAGGTACGGATGCATGCGTGTCACTAGTCAGTTCCCGAAACTGAAAAATAAAAATCCAGTTAAGTTGTCAACGATCCAATCATCCAATATTAGCAATTTTGCTATATAAGACATAAAAATGTTTCATGGCATATTGTATTACCTTATTGTTGTGCAATGCGTGTGCATGATCAACAGTCATTTTAAAACACCTAAAAGGGATTTTGTACCTTTGGGCAACTTTGATATATTCAAGGCGATCTTTCCTCTCTGGATTTGTGTTATCCACCACCACCTACACATGAAAAGGACAGGCACTTACTTTAATCTGAATTTGCGTAATTGGTGTGGAATTTGTGGTTTTTGACATAATACACTAATACACAGTAACTTACACTTTCGCCATTTTTAAGTGCATTTTCCGCTACAGATAGGCATTTTGCTTGAGTTTTTAATGTATCTCGATTGATGTGCGTAAACCCTTTCGGAAGAATTATGGATTTCACATACGAACTTTTACCGGATCCTGGATATCCCACCATTACGATAATCTAAAATTCATAAAATAAAATAGCTTGTATCAAAGTAATTACGATATGCGAATACTCTTCATACCAGATATTAAGAGTACCTCTTGGCGATGCGAGAACGTAACATGATCATTGTTTGGAGGATTTGCCATGTATTTGATTGGATCAAACAACGGCATTTCAAATTCCTGAGGTCGAGACATGTTTTGAAAAAATTCTTCTGGAGTTTTGAACGTAATTCCAATATTCATTGCAAATAATCTGTCAGATTTAGCGTGATCCTTTTTTCTTCCGGCCGCATCACCACAATAGAATGACTTTACAAGATTGGGCTGTACTCCCCCGTTATAGTCTCTTATAAAAACTTCCCATCCTCCACTTAGAGGTTTGCGATATTTGTTTTTCCCCGGAGCAAAGAATACTAAAACTGGGATGCCTATCTGCCTGGTTATCGTTTCAATTTTACTTTTCATTTCCTTTACTTGATCTTCAGTTTTGCATCCTCCTTGATTGGTGAAAATTACGAATTTGAAGTCTAAGTTTGATTCAAAAAAGCCTTGTAGTCTGGAGACTGTTTGAGGTAGCAAAAATTTCCAGTCATTTCTATCCTTGGGAAATACTTTTCCAGATTTAGTGGTGATAATTGTTCCATCCATATCAAACGCAGCAACCTACATCAGCAACATTATCATTGCTAATAGTTGGTGCAACACAACCATCATTTTCACACAAATTGTTCCAGGATTTGCTTTGAGCAAGCAATTTAATTGTGAGTGAAAATGAGAGTTGGTTTGCTTCAACTACATTGCTAACATCAAAAATATATTTACGTAAAACATATTCGACAGTTATTCACTCACATTTGGCTTAGGTTCAGTTATGTTTTCTCCCATGACATAAGCAACCAATTGCTTTCCTTCTTTCGACTCCCATGATCCTTTTAGAAGTAATTCTTCCTTCTTGAATTCACTCTGTGTTCTTTTAGCACTTCCAGTCAAAAACATCTTGGGAATCTTCGGAGGTCTCTCCAATGCTGCTCCATCTGCCATTTCAGCTTCATTCCCATGAATGTCGTTGAAGATAACTTGAAATTCAATTTCTCCCAAAATAATATTCACTTTGTCGCCATGCTTTGCATCCTCTTCTAATCCCATCCCAATAAGTGACCCATTAACACCTGAGTTGTTCGGACCTATCTGTTTCACCTTCACAATCTTCGTCGAGTAGTTAGCCGTCAGTTCAACTGCAATTTAGGATTCAAGTAATGTTCAAACTGATTCCAAAAACTTTTCAGAATTTGTGTTTGTCTTTTTTAAATTTGTATTCTCACGTTGCTTTCTAGAGCACCTCGAATTCTTAATTTTTGTATCCTCCGACCGGCCCAATGTCTTCGGTATTCCATTTTCCAATATTACCTCAGGATACTTCCCCTTTGTGCATCTTAAGAAACACTTCATTATTATATCCTATCCAATTTAATTTCGTCTACTTAAGAAATGATATATCTTTAATTTCTGGTTTGACAGGTATTATAATCGGCCAAGTGTATGTCAATTTCTTCAGCCCCCATCCCCCGGCCTCCCCAGCCCCCAGGTTTCTCTTGCCCCCACACCCCCCACTCCCTTCCCCCATGTATCACTGGCCCCCATCCCCCATCCCCCATATTTCAGCCCCCACATCTCTCTGGCCCCCACCTTATATCCCCCGGTAACTCTCTAGCCCCCACTCTTTATCCCCCATGTCTCCCTGGCCGATGGCCCCCAAATAATACCAAATAGATATAATGCATACATTTCATTTTTATTACAAGTTATTTAATACAGCACTTAATTTAATAAGTGTGAGCAAAACGCTACTTATTCTGTGACCTGCTGGATAAGGTGTATGCTTAATAAGTGAACTTGCATGCAATCCATCATAAATCCATTTGTTCTTACCCCATGAAATAACTGTAGTGTTAATGGGCTTGTAAGTGTACCGTATGAGCAAATAATATTTACTTCGTTTCCAACACGTTATAATTGGACAGAGTATTTGTAGAGCTTAGTATTGATAGGTTAATTATTTGGGGGCCAGGGAGACATGGGGGGTAAAGAGTGGGGGCTAGAGAGTTACCGGGGGATATAAGGTGGGGGCTAGAGAGATGTGAGGGCTGAAATATGGGGGATGGGGGCCAGTGATGCTAGAGAAACCTGGGGGCTGGGGAGGCCGGGGGATGGGGTCTGAAGAAATTGACATCCAAGTGTTGGAGTGTCACAGTGCCCACGTTTGTTGTGGTTTCTGTTGGAATGGGTCGGCGGGCTTTGAAGCCGGGAATTGGTTTTGTGGAGTTTGTCCATTTCAATGCCTTTGTCTTTTCGATAGAAAAATTGTCCTTCCTGTAATTGTGTCGGACATCTTGAGAATTTGACAGACTTCAGTTAGTTCAATTCTATAATTTTAAGTTGTGGTCTAAAGTGTTCTGCCTTCTGCCTTAAGATGGGCGAATTCGACCCTAACTGTCTACAGGACTTGTTAAAACCTTATTACGATCGGCTCTTTCCTTATGAACTCATGTTCAAATGGTTGTCGTACGGAAGTGGTAAGTGTTGCATAATAATGATAGAAATGGCGAGCGTCTTGGGCTTATAGTATTTAAAAGTGCTTTTATGAATTTTTAGAGGACTTATTTTCTCGGAGAGAATTTTCCTTTACTTTGATGGGGGATGTGTACCTTCGCTATTTGAGTTTCGCCAATCAAGAGGAATTCGCAAAGGAGCTGAAGAGAAGGAACCCCGAGAAGATCGACATAGGAGCTGTGTACACACAAAAACCTAAGATGCGTGAAAGCAGTATGGGCTTTCAACCAGTGGAGAAAGAGTACGTTTTGCTCTGACATTGCAAAAAATTAATCAGTTTTGGCTCATGCAGTTGCTTACACACAAGGATGTTATTTTTCGTTTTATTAGATTTGTGATCGATATCGATTTAACAGACTATGATGACGTGAGGTCATGTTGCTCCGGGGCTAAGGTGTGTGAAAAATGCTGGAAGTACTTAGCGTTGGCTGTAAATATACTGGACGTTGCATTGAGAGGTAAATCAATTGTATGCAGCTTTAATTTATTGTAGACACTAAAAATCTAAAGGGTGTGGTGTTTACTTTTTCGTCAGAGGACTTTGGTTTCAAGCATTTGCTCTGGGTTTATTCTGGGCGAAGAGGAGTGCATTGTTGGGTCTGTGACGCAACTGCAAGATCAATGGATTCCTCTGCTCGTGGAGCTGTCATTGAATATCTTTCTGTAGGTGTTGTTTTCTTTTATGAAAGATAAAAGGTGTGAAAACGTGACTATTAATGGTTTGAGATTTATTTTTTAGCTGATTAAAGGTGGAGAAAGCAAGTCGAAAAAAATAAGTCTTCCAAACGATCACATACATCCTTTCATTACGTAAGTTTTAATTTTGCATGAAAAACATAAGAACCTATTTAATATACAATAAATGTTCCATTTCCAGACGTTCTGTGAGTATGATTGCAGCTGTTTTTAGCGACATATGTGAAGACCAAGAAGTTTTTGAAATGGAAAAGAACTTTGAGTTACTTCCTGACGAAATCAAGAAAGCAACGAAGTCATCCACGACCAGGTTTCAAGACATAATCAATTACATCGTGCGAAACGTAAGCTCTCAACTTAATGAATTACTAGCTTAAAGCCTTGAATTGACAGCTTTCCATTGTATGTATAGAAAAAGGACAAGAAAAGTTGGAAACACTTAATAGAAGAATTACAGCTGCAGTTTTGCTACCCAAGACTCGATGTCAACGTGTCCAAAGGTTTAAACCATTTATTGAAGTCGCCCTTTTGTATACATCCCAAAACTGGACAAGTTTGTGTGCCTTTCGACCCTAAAAAGGTGGATGAATTTAAAACCAAGGATGTTCCGCAGATCACGTAATTCTTTGGAATTATTAACAATAAATAATGGATATTTTGTATTTTGACATCTGAACAAATGTGCTTGTAGGCAATTGTTAGATGAAATTGGTAAGCATGACAAGGATAAAGAAAATGCTCAGGGGATGAACGACTGGAAAAAGACCAGCATTTCCCCGTACATGAACATTTTTTCTCAATTCATCAAGGAATTACGACTAGAAAAAAGTAGTTAATAAATCGTATTATACGAATCATTTTATTTTTAACGTCCATGTGGAGACATAATGCAATAATATATGTTTGTGTTCAAATTACAGTTAAACAGAACGGCGAACAAGGAGACATTATGCAAGGCATAATTCAAAAGATGGATTTTTAAACCTACAATTGCACCATATTTCTCAGACTGTTGAATTGATTTATATTGTATAATAAATTGTTCGTGTATAGATGAGTGTATTTTACTACGTGACTTATTGGTCTCATAACTGAAAGGTGTCGTTAATCCAGATCATACGCGGAACTAAAGTCATTAAGTTGAATACGTATAAACAATTGTACTGTTTCTGACTGCTATGATGCGCCTTCTACATTAGTAAACAGTGTGGAACAATCCAGGTACAAAATCTAGAGATCAACATGGTGTCACTAAATATTATCAATAATGTCTACAAATTCGGCTCCAATGTAAAATAGTACAAACAGTTCAGTTTACCACGAACATTATCCATATTGCACTGGGTATAATCTATTCCTCTATTCTAAAAACTAAACATAAATGTCATGCTTTCCACCATAATTTGGCTCCGTAGCATACTCATCGTAATCATCGTCGCTCGAGTACCTGGAGTCATTTTCCCCATTTCTGCTAAAATAACTCATAGACTTTGGAAAATCTTTATGATGTTCACTATTGAGACTGGAGTCTGATAGTGTCTTCTCCATTTTCGACGAAAAGCTACTACTGTCTGGAGTGTGACTTCGCCTCGAACTTGATGACGACCTCATGGAAGGCAAAGTCCTTGTACAGGATCCAACAGCCGTCTCAATGTTCCCCATTGTGACTCTTGCGACAACTCTTGTAGTTCCGATCATTTTGTACGTCGTGTAGTTCGTGAAAGGCCGACTGCCCCCACTCTGATCTCCACTTGAAGGCGTCGACTGGAAGCTGGACGATGCAGCATCAGTTGACGCTCTCCTTTCGCGAGAAGAATGAGGTCCAATTTGTGAACTGGCACCGCAACTTGAGTTTCCTTTACCTCCTCCGCTATTGTTGTAGTAGTAGCTGTTATGTCCTCGACTTCCACAGTGGGTGTGGTGATTATGATGATGGGGATGCGAGAAATGATGATGTCCGTGCTTAGAAGGGTAATACCCATAGCCAAATCCAAACCCATATCCCCCGTAAGATTTCGTTGTCATTAGATTGTCCCAAGACTTTGGCTTCTGTGAACTTGGAGGTTCTCCAGAGGAAATGCCAGAAGACGGTGCGCATCCAGAAATTCCCACTTGAGAGGGTCCATGTCCATGCGGCTGGTACCTACTGGACGAAGCAGCAGGAGTTTTGGAACTGCTGGCAGCGTTAGAGTTCATGGAAGCTCCATCATTGGTGGTAGCTGCTGCCAACTCTCCTCCACTGCTGGAGAAATTATTGCAAAGAAGTTTCAACGAGCTAGACGAGGCTATCACAGAAGGATCGTTGGCCAAGTCCTTTGTGCTTTGAGACTTCCTGTAACAGTCGTAGTGGTACGAGTCTTTGTCTTTCATTTTGTCTGTGGACCCCATGGACTTGGACTTTTCCTTGTCATCCAAGAAACCTTTGCTTTTTGAAGGACAGAAACAGCAGGAACTGGTGTCATCGCCAAAGCACATGTCCCCTAGAGATGTAGATGTTGGCCCTTTATACGTGCCAGATAAGATTTCTCGCTCAGTCCTATTCAACTGCTCCAATTCTTTCATTTTGTCATGAAGCTTTTTCTGCAAGTGGACATATCTCATGTGGAGCTCCACCTGGAATGTACATCGGTATCGATTAGTTCAAAAACAATGAGACAAGAGATAAAGTGATCCTATCCATGTTCTGCAGCATGGAATTCCAGTGCTCCAGAATTCAGTTAATTCTATCTCGGTTTGACCTTTCGATGCAGAGTACTTATAATCTTTAATATAAGCTTATTCTACTCAGCTGTAGCTCGTACGGATGAACTGAATCTTAAGGTTATCAGTTATCGCATATACTATATCTATCATACACCAATAATTTGTTTTGGAATACCTTTCGTGCTCGCTCATCAGAAATTACGACCATTTTTAAGTGCGATGGGCACTTGCGAATAAAGCTGACCAAAGATCTGTGCTCCGTTCTTGCCATATTTTGTCCGTTAACCGACAAAATCACATCGCCTATAACGTAATAATATTTGGAAAGTTCGAGTATATTAAGATCAATCTATTCGAAAATGAAACAGGCCAAAAGATAAACTGCAAAATACATTCTGAGCAAAAATGCAGTTCGAAACTGAACGCATGGCAAGTTTCTTAACTTCCATCCAACGATATAATGCAATGAAAGTTGTAGATACAGCAAATCTAAAAAATGATGACATTCACAAGAAAAAAGGCTTCTTATTTTGTAAAACGTGCACAGTCGTGGATGCAAAAGTCACCTAAATGTCAAACGCTGAACTTATACTGCCTTCCACAGTACATTGTACCTTTGCCTTTGACATTAAATGGATCAATATCAGAGTTTGAGGCTACGGTAAAACAATATGTAACAGCCAATCCTGTGATAAATGAAATTAATGAACATGCTGAGCAATTTCTGAATATGATCTGCATGTAATTGAAAGAGATGCCCGTTTGCATCAAAGCCAACGGAAATAAAACTTATGATGCTTTCACTACGAATTCTACTGCTGTAGTACAATATGTAAAAGAGAAAACCTTATACCTTCTCTGAGTCCTGCGTGCAACGCCGCGCCGTCTTTTTCGACCGCGTTAACTACACCAAAAAACCGAATTGTATTATTATTATTGTACGATATAATATGAAGATTCACAATCTAGATTCGATACGCTGTTCAAAATGCTGTGTGTGTAAGTTTCATATATATCTTACCGTAAGTAATGAAGTCAGTCTCGCGATTCCCGTGCTTGTATCGTACTCCATAGCTCTAGAAATAAGAAGGAGCAAGGAACACAGGGGAATTCACTTTTTCAAGAAAGAATGTAGTAGCTCCTCGCTCTCTCTTTTATGAAAGAAGACAAAATGAAAAATCCACCATTCTTCTACTTTCGCTGAATCGATAAAATCCAATCCAAAGAGCTTTCACCACACACCGAAGATTTAATCGGTATTTTCACTCGTATGAAAGTATGAATGTCTATGTATGAGCGGAAAAATATTTTACTTCAAGGCTAATCTACAATATATATATTTCGTCTGTGCCTAGCGTGACTTTTTCAACTGCACTCACTCGCACTTTGCCTCCATCGCATGTTTCTCTAGAAGATAAGCTATTAAAACTTGTCCTACTACTGTGGTGATCCCGAAATGATGATGAGATATAACATCACCGAATACTCGTCTCTCCCTAACACACACATGCAATTTTGTCAATCTTTCTCTCTTCCTCCTGTTTTTCATGGACAAATCTACAATCTAAGTTGCGGCTTTACACGAATCTCTCCGTGAGTCTATAATTAGGCCACAAGATATCGAGATGCATCTACAGCTGCGGCTTGTGTCGTCGCAACATTCTCTGTGAGCAGTGCGAAATATAATCCGTACTTTCTCATTGAGGATTATTAGCTGATGGAGAGATTGAAATTAGAGAGCTGAGAGAGAGTTAGGTGTGTTGCAGTCCGTCCCTAGACAACTTTACAAACTACACACTGACAAAAATGTTGAGTTGCATTAGCATATGATAGCTTTTCTATTTTCGTCTTAATAATAATATTTCAAGATTCTCAAATTAATAACCCAGTAAATCTGCTCCTGCTACGAATCTGCTTACGCACCGAGTGTACATAACTTACGTAATTCTTAAATGCTAAATAGTAAAACTTAATTTTAGAAGATTGGGCGACCAACAATCCGCATCAGCAAGATGGCAAGATCTCTAATATTATAGGAGAATCAAGGTGATACAAACTAGTACATAACACTCATAATGGGGATCTCGGATCTCGTTCACTTTTTATTGCATTTGCTAAACAAAGGAAGTGAGTGCCAAAATCTCGGTCTTGTGCTGTAGACTGAGCTGTAGAGTTTGTGAAATGCAAGTATTTGAAATGTACAAATGTGCTCGAACCACGGAAGCTTTGTTCGCTTTAATCCCCTAAAGATAATGATGTCGCCAAAACTTGTTTACAATTTGGGTGGTGACAATAAGTCCCCTAATCCTAAAGCTACTGAAGTCTTATGGTCTTAACGTCCCATACGATACGGGGTGAAAAAATGTTTGAAATAGGGAAAAAGTACAAAACCCATTTTTTCGATGAGAAAGGATTAAATGATGCGTGACAGAATGCTTAAGGAATTCTTGTCATAGAACTTTCTCTCACGTAGATCATCAACTTTACATCGACTCAGCTCTAGTTGTGTAGTAAAATGATATAACGTTCGATTACCGCTATAGAAAGTTTATCAGCTCACATTTAATTGCTAAGCGTAGCACTTAGCAAAAACTCCTATTACGGCTTCTGTCAATGACGTGTAGCTGAATTCTGAAGTCTACTAATGTCAGTCAGACAATAATTCTCTGGAGTCTACGTGAGATGCGAACATGATGGAGGATTTAAATCTCAAGGAAGGTAAGATTCGTAGAGAAACACTGAGCTTCGGGAATCTAAACTACTCCTGAGTACACTCTGTTTTGGCCTGTGCTGATGAAAAGTATTTCCGAGAGAGGATTCAATGCTTTGCTGTCTTCAATGCATCAAAGCGGATTGGTTTGGATTCGGTAAAGCATATATACTTAACTAAACATTCTGTGAGGAAATATTTGAGTTGACCGATCTAGACTTACGGAAATAATGATAATTGGTCTAACATGATGGCAATGAACTTTCATTTAATATGCTCTTTTAATGCTCATTTAATAAGTCCTTTTAAACAGCCTGCATACCTGAAGTGTAAATCCATAACTTCCGTCTTTCTTCTCGATTGTGATTAATCTCCGTTTAGAATCTGATTCCCCGAAAATCCACAATCCTTTTTCCTAAAGTAAGTTAATATACTACTTATTTATCATGTGTGTTGGAAATGGTCTAAAAGTTGGAATGATTATTTCACTAACTTTAACAGTTTGAGCAAGTTCCGAAAGACTGTTTGCAGCTGCAAGGTTACAACTTTCCATAGTCATCGTAGCATTGCTGAAAGTCGAGAAAGCCATATTTTGTTTTTTAGAAAGCAGTGTGATGATAGTGAAAGTGGTGAAAGCAAGTGGCAATTTGAAAGAGTATACACAGCTTGTATTCTGCACTGCTAATAGTAGAGAAGTTTCATTCTGACATCTTGTAAGAAAACTGAAAATAAAATACACTTTAGTTATAACGTTTACTTCACACTATGTTGGCTTAGCTTGTGCTTCTATCCGTAACTGCAAACATAAAAAGATAGTTGCATGACTGTGCCAATCAGGGAAACCACAGCTTGCACACTTTGCACACTAAAGACTTATTGTCATTGTCATGCAAGTTTATGTAGGCTCGAATTCAGTTGAAGATGCTATTAGTTGAAGTTAGTTCGGAGTAAAAGTTCGACTTATCACCAAGCTTAAGTGTTAGTAGCATTACCGTAAGAATAGCGTGCTTCGATTGTGGTGAAAGTCCAAGTTTTTAGCTTTTACTTCGATTCTATGTGATGTGCTTACGATGTACGTGAATGTGGAATTAAAGCACTTTGTACAGTCATGGGGCATGCGAGTCAGTATTAGTCAGCAACAAGGCTTTTCTCGTCAGTTGTCAGTAGTCAGTGCTGAGCGCAGAATAGATACCGAAATCGTATGTTATACTTGTAGAAGCTACTATAATTGTCTACAGCTTTTAATTTGGAATTTCTGTTTTTTATCATTAATTTTATGGCTATAATCTAGAGTATATAGATTCGTGATCTTACGCATAAAAGAAATACAAGGAGAGTTCGTACTGATCTACTGATGATTATTAATATCTCACCTGGAACCTGCTAGATTTTTGTAAGTTACTGACAACTGCTTGTGCGTAAGGTTTTCTAAGTGACTCAAGATGAAACACTTGTCACGGAACACGAGAATAATATGGGACAACTGGTAATTTATATTGAAACTACACGTTTGAGCTCAGAGAAAGAAAGCACGTTTTACAAAAATACCCATAACGAGGAATTTTTAGTGCAGTTAACGTGAAGAATTCGATAAGTAAAGAATTGAACCTAGAATGAAGTAGCTGAAAGAAATGTTTATTATTTTGACGGGGCTGAACTTTCTCCAAACTACCGAACTCGGGACGATTCGCCCAGAATTAAGAGTTTCGGAAAGTATGGACATGGACATGCACCACTTCAAACTTTCTTGCATTCTCACCCGCAGCAAAATCAGAGATTAGACGGAGCAATACTATATTTCAACTGAACTAGACTTCGAGTCTGTACTTGCTGTATTATACAGAGATTTCAATTCTGTTCGTTCACTCAACTTGTTAAGCATGCATCGTAATTTTCTCCCTCATTACAAGTACACAAAGCATCTTACGCTAAAGGACACGTCACATTTATAAGTTCATCTCGTAACAATAATTTTTAATGTATGAACTATGAACAAAAGTATTTTTCCAGGTGTGGGGCAATGTGGGATTCACATTCACATTATATGTATTTATGTTTTACATCGTTTTCTTTCACATCTGCAAACTGCAAAAAAAAATGGAAAAAGTGGAAATGGAAAAAACTTGAAGGATTTTTTAAAAGTGACTGGACAATATAGGTTTTTAGGTAGTTGAATGACTACAACGCAACTCAGCAAGATTGATACAGGAAGAATTCTCATGATTTTACATGATTCATTAAGAAGAGCTAAGGTGCTGCTTGTACTACCATTGTCTATGACCACTACTATCAACTATATGACGAGTAGTGAGCAGGAACATCATTAGCACCCCAAATATTCTCACGTGTGTGTATTTTACAAAGACACGGACTTGAGAAGTTGGGTTAGTTATGAATATGATTGTCAATACCGGATGAGAGTGTGGAAGTGTGGCTCCGTCGAAGGTAACTCGTTCACCTCGATATGCAATGTCGTGGTCATGGCCATTCTCTTTTTTTGTTATGCACACTACTACTGTGGAAGGAACCATTATTTCTGCCAGTTCTCTTGCACTCGGCAGTTTAGTTGATGCAGATTACTTGTGTGCGAGTAGACAGAAGAACTCTATGAATTCTTCATGTCATTTAACACGCATGTTTTTTGGGTAAGTTAATTGCAGATCGTAATTTTATCTGGACTATTTCTTGTCAATTGCTGAAAATCGCTTCCTATACCTCAATGCTCGAAGATTTTCTTCTGCATAGTATTGTAGTATTTTAGTATTGAATCGCAGGAAACTGATCCTTAAAGATTACAAACGATATGAAAGACTTTCTATCGCTCCATATATTCAGCGTCAGTGGTGTAAAGAATTGATGTTACTTAATGTTGAAAACTAGATAACCAAAGATTTTAATTACTAAAAAATAGCCCAATAACATATACACACATTTTTCATCCAATACCTTTGCAACTCTGAGAATGTATAAGGAATTAATTATCTTTGACCGAACCAAGGCTTTCACAAGTTCATTGTCAAAGCCATCCAAACGCAAACTCATGGTACATTGAAAAATGGATATACTTCTTTTTGACTGAAATACAAGTGCCTACGCATGTAACGTAGCGTACGTAATACATGAGGCCATGAAAAACGCTATGGTATTAAATAATCTCACGTGGAAGAGATGGAATGTACGGATTTTTACAGCGTGGTTCCCTACATCTGCATGTTATTGCTTGTGGATAATCAAATCACGAACTGGAAACAAAGGAAATTATATGACATCGAATGCCCTAGCTTATTGCTCTAAATACTAAAATTTTCTCACGCTTTCTGGAAATGTAGTCTTTCCAAATAATACGAGTAGACGAGTACTAGACCTCTTACAATTGAAAATAATGTATTATAATAATACTACTTATCAATTATTAAATATTATTGCTTATTACTTATTATATACTAATGTATACGTATGAAAGAATGCAAGAAATAAATAAGTCGTGTTGATTTTTGAAATAAAACAGGTAAACATCCTATCGTCATACTACATGACTTACAATTAGTGGCTGTACGTCCAGATTCTATTTCAGTTACTGAATCATTATGCAAATTGGTCGAACATAATATTTATACATCTCATAGGTACTGTTAAACAAATAAACATAACTGCAATTACTTAGGGACAGTAGTGAACGGACCAAGTGTAACAGAAAGCAGATGTTTCAGATGCATGCCACTAAACATTGACAACACACGCAAAGCTCCCTAAGTCAGATTGCAGGGAAGTAAGCCATTCGCTCTCACAAAAAATTCCACAATCTACAGCATAATAATATGCAGACAAGCACAAGACCAAGTCTCAATGCCAAACACTCGTAGTAAAACCATTAAAGTGAACCAGAAGAGCCTCATACTCGTGCAAAATTGCAATGGTCTATACTTACTTCCTAAT
Source organism: Isotomurus pseudopalustris (assembly GCA_034698685.1). NCBI lineage: Eukaryota > Metazoa > Arthropoda > Collembola > Entomobryomorpha > Isotomidae > Isotomurus > Isotomurus pseudopalustris. The sequence continues at coordinate 14,653 of JAQGBV010000381.1, forward strand.
AGTTTCTATCAAGTTCTGTGCTAATGACTGCTAAACTCCAAACAGCATTTCCTTTTCATTTCTTCCTTCCACTATTCCATGTCACCAGCATATAAAACACCAATTTCTGTAATATAAATCTTTATCTTGCGTACGCAAAGCTAAACCCTTAAGTGTATATATCTAATAATGATTCAACAACCTGAGTCAGGATACAGTTTAATATTCTGAATCTGTGTGGATGAAATCACCTCATAATAATAGCTACTTGATCATCACTACCCATCGAGCTATGAAGTATAATCCTCCACAATCAACCTTATAGATAGATTCAAAACAGTTCCAGTGACTGTGAAACTCACATGCATTTCTAGATTCTTCATGATCAAAAGAAACAACGCGAATATAATTTACAAGCAAGTTCCTCGCTCGACTGGCTCGACACGCTTCATAGACCCAAATAATCTCATCAGATGTTACACGTCAATCTCTTTATACAAGGGTCAAACACGCCAGTGTAAGCTCAAGAAATTATAGTTCCAGTTCGGACAACAAAGTGTTTTTCAGAAACGTAATCTCAGCATAACTATCAACTAAATTATGATGATATAATTCACCTTGACAAAGTACAATCAAGTGCAATTCGTGTATCGAACTGGTTCTCCAGAACACTGCATGGGTTGTCTGGATCTTCCGTGACAGTGAAAGTTTTCTCTGAGCATACCCACATTACATATCCACAGTGAATCCCAATATTCCCAAATCTCGTTTACATCGACGCCCGACCATCTCTTTGGATCTGGAAGAGTGCCCGTGAGTCCATATGAAGGATGCATAATTCGTTGACGTAAATGAACACATAATGAATGTGACACCACAGTGAATACGCAAACTGCACCACCCAAGAGATAAACATGAAGCCTTGAGAGTACAACTCCGTATTAATCTTAAATCAAATCTCAATGACGGTCACCCATCCATGTGTCATAATCTCATAATGATAACACACACCTTCATCGTTACGATCCATTAAACAATACAACAAAGCAATTTTGAGTCATTGGAGGAAGGACTCAACACAAAAGTTTTGCTTAATCTTGTGAGGTAATTAATGTTTGTAGGTCATTCTATAGCACAAAACAAAAGTGTATTTGGACTACGGACACCAAACATGGACTACGGTCTACGAAGTGCTTTCTCATGGCTTTCTCCAAGTTGGACAGAGTAATTCTGTGTGTTGAAGAAAGTGAATGAAGTGTGAGACACCCACACACACACACACACACACACAATATATATACCTGCACACTGCACACACACACACAACCATAATATGCACTACACACACACGTGAGAGAGGACGAGGAGACTTTCATTCAACAAAAATATTCTGCAACTTCTGTTCCTTCCCATTAACATCGCAAATGTTACGAAATATTCTATCCCTGCTAAAAAAGTCCCTAGTACTCTTTGGAAATATTCCTTGACCTGTGTAGTGTAATTAGTAATACTTGTGGCCCTGTTAATTGTTGTTACTTTGAAGGCGTGAAATAATCTTCAAAACCTACGGCTTCCAAGCAGTGATAGAGTGGGTGGCAACATCATCATCTTTGTGGTAATTGCTACTTTGTCATCTTATTGTGTGTTCAAAGTATTGTTTATTTGAAGACTCTCATATGTATGTTATTGTATTTTTATTTTCGAGCGTAGGATTCTGCAATTTACGATCGTCATATTGCTAAGTTTGGCGAATAAAGATGCTCACCTGGAGGAGGAAACGCGGAATAAAGTGAACTGTATAATGTGAATGTGGTAATGATATTGGTTATATAGTGGTGATGTGAATACTGTGTACAAGAATTTGCGAAAAACACTGTACCGCATGCAGCGTTATATTTACTTAACTGGAGAATATATCTGTTTCTACATAGAGAACCATTTTTGTGCAAATCCAGTGATTAATATTAAATCGGACATAAGACATTTAGCAGTTGACAATCATTAATCAGCTGTGTGGCTGGAAATGTGAATTGTTGTGCACTTTAGACTTCGGACTTCATGATGATGGCCAGCAAATTGGGAATTGTTATTAAGTTGTGTGGGCTTGGTTTAAAAAGTGGTTGATTCAGCAAGATAGTCAGTTTTAGAGATTAATTGTTACTGTTGTTTGAAAATTGACTTTTTGTAAGGAAGGGATTGTGTATTGAATGAAATAATTTTGGAAGGTGGAAGGGAAGATTGTTCAATCAGGCTCATTATTGTTAAATTGTATTTTGTTTTGAGTAGCTATTTGAGTGGCTATTATGGGGCTTTGTTTGTGCAAAGACAATGAGACAGCTTCGAATAAGTTCTGTTGTGGGTGTAACTCAACTTCATGTCCTTGTTGCTTTCAATGGGGAAAGACAAGGGGAGGGGAAATGTCTGGGAGAAGTGGTCGTACTATAAGCTCATCAATGGGGAGTCATCATCGTGGAGACACTGTGGGTTCCGATAGGACTACAAGCAGTGCTGCATCTGATTCTAACTTTCTCCTTACACACCTTAACTCTCAGACTATTGAAAATTATGTACTAGAAACTCTCAGACTTTTAAGGACCCTTGTCGGAAAGTAAGATGGAAGTTTTGTGTGTAGCGAGTAGAGTTAATCATGTGATGAATGAATAATTTGACGCAGTTTTTTTCGTGTTCTTTTTCAGTGATGCCGAAGCACCTGGGTCTATGGTAAAGCTCCATAAGATTGCGGAACTGGAAGATGGCTGGACTATGGTTGTCACTTCTTTAGTTAACAGCATTCCTATGGAAGATCCTTTGGGCCCTGCTGTTATATCTTTACTATTGGACGATTGTCCGCTTCCAACGAAGGTATTTAGAAAATGTGCTTGATTGTATTAGAAATTTAGATGAGATACTCAAGCATATGTTTTTTTGTATAATTGCAGGAAAACGCTATGCAACTAAGCAAACATTTGGGTCTCACAAACAATAATCAATATGATGTTCGTCAAAAGAGAAACATATGCATAGTTCTTGGGTGCTTAGCAGAAAAGTTGGCTGGTCAAAATAGTACTATCTTGCTAAATGAAGATGTGATGAGCTACTTAATACTACATTTGGTAAGAAGTGTTTCACTTGTATCATGTTGGAAGGAAATGTTTAAGTATTTGAGATCGTGGTTTTTTTTAATAGAATCCTGACGTCGATGCATCCGTGATACTTTATGCTATAATTGCACTTGAGAAGTTTGCTCAAACTAGTAAGTTGCATTAATAATATTTACGTTAGTTGTACCTTCCATTGGTGCTAGGTTCAGAATTGTAATCCTTTATAATAGGTGAAAATAAGACTGCGATCCTGAAAATTCTCCAAGAGTCATCTGAAAATCCATTACTGAAGTTAGAGAAATGGTCCGAGTCGGAAGTGTATGAACAGCGGCAAGTGGGATTCTGTGCGCAGTGGTCTTTAGACAATATATGTAAGTGAAATACCCGATCCTGTGGATTTCAATCAAAACTAATGAACAATGAATTTTGACGTTTTAAAATGTTGTAAATGCTTAGTTGTAATTGCTGGTCGACCATTCGGCTATGAGCTTGTGAACAACTCCGGTATCAACGTGATTTTAAACAGTTACGATGTCAGTGAATACTTGAAGATTTCACCTGGTGGACTGGAGGTATTATTACCAGTTGCATTTTTGACCAACATTTAATTTAAGGGCTGTTTAAGTACCATGCAACTTTTATTTTAGGCTCGATGTGATGCATCCTCGTTTGAAAGCGTGCGAAGTACTTTTCAGGTGGATTCTGGAGTTTGGTACTACGAAGTTCTCATAATTACGGAGGGGGTTATGCAAATAGGATGGGCCACCAAAGCCAGCAAGTTCCTTAACCATGTCAGTCCATTCTCGATATACTAACCTTTAAAGCTTTAAGACCCAAAGTTTTAAAATTAAGTATCGCAAATTTTTTAATTCCAGGAAGGTTACGGTATAGGAGACGATGAATTTTCTGTGGCCTATGACGGCTGTCGTCAAGTTATGTGGCATGCAGCTCAGAGTGAACCCATGTCTATGCCTTGTTGGAAGCCTGGAGATATTCTTGGAACGTACTTAGACTTGGATACGCTCGAAATATTATTCTATCTCAACGGAGTACTCATCAAATCTCATACAGATGTGTTCAAACACACAAAGTAATATTGGTTGGATTTCCTAGTATCTGTGTGGTGTGATTTCTTGAATAACTGAATGCTTGTATCGTGACTATTCATGACTAGAGATACAGTTGCCAGCGTCAACTCATACAACTTGGCCTGTAGTACTTAACTTGCTATTCATGTGATGAAGCTGTACATTAATTGATTAAGAAAGACCACTTTCTTACGCATATTTTTAAAGCATTTGGAGTGAGAACGTGAGTGGTGGGGAAGAACTGGGGTGCATTTGGTTTGGAGAATGTTGCTGTAGGTGAATAGAAGCTCGCATGTTCTACACTAAAACCCATTTGTTGGATTTACAGATCGGGGTTTTTTGCAGCCGGAAGTTTTATGTCATTCCAACAATGCCAGTTCAATTTCGGGAGCCGCCCGTTCAGATTCCCCCCTAATGGAAAGAATTTTAAAAATTTCAACCAGTATGCCAAATTGGGTGACGAGTGTCGAGTGGTACTGCCAAGGCAAGCTAATTATCATACTTTATTCCTCAATTATGACCTTCTTTCTATCAGAACAAAATGTTTTCCCCAAAATGTTCCCCTGAGTTTCAAGCAGCGATTGACGACTTACTCTTCACTAAATATTTAACAGGCACTTAAAGATGGAGTACTTGCGAAAAGTCAGTGTAAAAGAGAACTCATGCAATCTCTGCTTCGACCATATTGCCAATGTCAGACTTCTTCCTTGTGAGCACTGGTAAGTACAGATTCCTTTGCCTTATTACTTTAAAGCGCCTCTTGTTATCCCCAACTTTATCTTTAAAGCAGCTCACACTTTTTCCACTTAACGTAACGAACATGATCATAAATATCTCAAACGATCGAAAGATACTCACCCTGTGACACAAGTTTTTGAGTTCAGTCCCTTAAATTTTGATTAAATTGTCAGCATAATGCATTCCCTACTGATAAGCATCTCATAAAAGTGTTGTAAGGTTGTAACCTTGTTCCTTGTATGCTTTAGCGGATTTTGCTCCACGTGTGCGGATCAACTAGAAAATTGCCCTTTGTGTAGACACGTAATTGAAAATAAAATCACTATGTTCGATGGATAGCACTGTTGCAGCCTACTTCCATGCCACTGTCGTATCAACTAAAGGGCCTACAACTTAATGTCAAATGCAGATAAGGTTTTATGTGTAGTATATGATGAATATGTGAATATGCCTGTTCTCTGGAAGACACTAAATAACCGGTGATAGAGTAGTCTTGATAAATATTGAGCCACATACTGAGGAATATGAAATTTTTTGTCATCTCTCATCATTTATTGTTCTACGCAATATCAAAAAGCCTGACTCTTATTTTTACATAAGAATACTCCCCGCCTAGCGTCTCCTGTTTATCGAGTTATTTTATTCAGTCTTTCTTAAGCTGCTGAAGGAGGGGGCACCTGAGATTTTGGCCATCCAGTACATAGTAAGGTTCAGATCTTTATCTTCGTGTGACGAAGTAAAAATTATGTTGGCTGTGCTGTGAGAGCAAAAATTAAGAGTTTGTGATATAAAAGTTCTATGACTATGGAGGACCGTGTTAAGTAGCGTACTTGCGTACTACATAATAATATTATTGTATTGTACTATATACTATTATTGAGTATGTTTTCAGATTTCAGGTATTGTTAGTATAGATCTTATGATCTATTTAGGATTTTAGGATTGTGTTGCCTAAGTTTGCTACACTATTATGAATCCATGTTCCTGCAAGCAGTGGAATTAATTTAGTCCAGCAATGACCCAGTAGTTGTTTCGCTTTCGTTGTAATGCGAGTCTCTTGCCAAAACTAATATTGTGTTTAATTTAAAATAATTTTATTGTTATTATTTTGATGATTAGTACTTACTGAATTTTGAAGCATTGAAGATAAATTATTCTTAATAATAAGAACGAGATGCCTCAATGACAATTATTTGATTATAGAAACTCTGTCTACCGTAAGAGCATCAGAATTAATAGAGTATATGCGTTTATCTAACAGTATTGCATCATGTTGAGAACATAACAGACAAGGTACCTGAAAAACTATTAAATTGGATTCTTGACCTTCCACCTATTGGTTGAGGACAAGGTCCAGTGCAGGTCATAGTTGGTAGTGTTCAGAACAGAAATTAGAATACGCGAAAAATGAATCCAGTCCTATCTTTATTTTTATTCCTTGTGTGTAGTTTCACTTAAGAATCGTCCAATTTTTACTCCGGGTGGCATCCGCATCACAGGTTTTATTCTTTGTTAGATTGTTACCATAAAATCTTATACTGATGGTTTGCCATAATAATGATATTTTATGACTTAACTCGGAAACTGAATGTATAGCCATATGAAAAAGTGTCCTGTACTTGTCATTTATTTAAGATGATTAAGATTCTTGTAAACCTTATCTTGTTTGTGAAAGTAATAAATTGAATATTTAAGGATTCCTATGTGATTTGAATATTCTCGAGTATTGTAAACTGAAGAACTCACCATGTCACTTGCCATCTTTACAGACAGACAGAGAAATCATATTTAGAAGAATCTTGCATTTTACTGTGTATTTACGGCAGACTGTGACATTATTTAATTTTTCAGGGGAAACGGAATTACTGGCAGCGTTCTGTTATAAAACGAATAATAATATTCCATTTATTTCGTGCCTAGCAGTTAGGATTGAAGGCGTTCAAAGATACGATGTTTTGTGAGGAGTCCGGAATGCTAAAAGTACTCAAGTATACAATACAAAATTCACGAGCTCATTACTTTAAATTCAACGTCAACTCAAAGAAGGGTGGGTACATCTATTTTAAAATAAGTTTCTGAGGTTGCATTACTTTCAATGTAGAAGAAAGCAATTACAAAAGAATACGGAAGTTATTAAGTGAGATTAGTTAGTTTCTTTTAACTCTATAAATTGAACAGTGAACCAACTAAATGGCTACTTGACAGGATTATCTTAGGAACTTGAGATAACACCATTTGCGTAAAGATGAGAGTCAAACTCTTGTCTGCATTGTGGAGTAACGATGACTCGTAGAGGGACATAATTTCAGTGCTAGCGAGCCTGAGAAAAAAGTAAAGACAAGAGGTTTATGCAACGCAAGATGAGACAACAGACGAGAAATGAAAGATGAAGAGATAAAAATAGAAATGCGCTAAACATTGGTTCAACTTTACTGATAGTCGATGGATAGTATAAAGCCTCGTCAACCAACGGCTCATTTTTTCGGTGGCTGGTGGCTTATGAAATCGCTAGTTTTTCTTGTACCCGTGCCTAATGCCTACACCTTAAATACAAACTCCGAGGGCATATCAAGTTCTGTCATATTCGTTGACTATCGAGTACTATTGATACTTTCAACGACACATTTTTCTTCAGGAGCCACCAATAAGATGGATTTAGACACATTTTCTGATGTCAACCAACGATGACTCGTTAAGACAGCATCATGGTGAACCTAAATAAACTTCTCTTGACAAGTGGAAGACGAACATGCAACTTTCAGACTAAAATTTTCTGCAATTATTTCTTCCCGGTGGCAATGGTAATAAACTATTCCCAATTCACAGACCAAGACACAATTTCATTCGCTTCGTTGAATACACAATCGTGAAGTTTTATGCCAACATTCTTAATTAAACATCCCTTTGAATGCATTTATATTTTTGCTCTTGAAACTATTCTGTACAACAAACGAATGGTAGAAGCGTCAGTTAATTGCTATAAAGTAAAAACCAAAATGCTGTGGAGTGTGGAGGGTTTCGCACCTCTGAAATCTGTCGCCTGCATTCGGGAATTCTGGACGTGTGGTTGAAGCGTGAAAAGAATCAAATTTTTTGCCCTTTTTACTTTGAAGCATCCGCATAATCCCCAATAATTCCGTATCACGTTAACAATTATCAGAATGACACTCGACTGATACTGTGTCAGTCGTACTAAAACTAATAATATGAAATCAGAAACAGAATAAACCTGTTCAATTTAGGAATGTTGTTATTGTAATATCCATAATATTATTGTATTGTGCTTCATACTCTTAATAATTTATTTTTAATTGTCAAGTTGCAGATAACATTATTTTAAGCATGCTTAACATAAAAACTACACTTCAAATGACATTAAGATTAAGAATCATATTATAAATAGCAATTATATGATATTATAAGCAAAATATCTTGGAACGAAAACCCTTTCACGTTTGGTTCGCTATGGAAGATTTCATTTTACAGGCTCGTTCAAAAAATCAATAAATACTTCAGGTATATCGTATAAAAAACTTTTAGCCAAACAGTGCACTCTGCATAACTGCATGAAGTGGGTTCTAAGAAGGTTGCACAAGTGAATAAGCCAACTAGCCACCCAATTAGTTGATAAGAAGCTCCATATCCAGCAGTCTCTTTAGCCCAACATACTTATTTATTGCAACCGAAAATGGAGTTAACTATTTCTAAGATTGAGCTTTGATCTATCTTAGACCTCAGTTTAAGGGTGTCCAAATCCAATACAGAAACATTTTTTAACCAGGGACTGCACCCGTAGCTCCCTTTCGATTCCACTGATATTCTACTTAAGGACATAATCATCATGTCATCAGTCATCGTCCACAAAACACCGTCAGTCTTCACTAAGTGAATGCGGCTGATTGTTCCGCGTCTGATTGCAATCTTACTAAAAAAATTTCAAAGCACTATTTTAAATTTGTAGATAATTACTGTATAATCATAATCAGATAAATTAGAAGCAAACATTTCCAAAAATAGGAAAGCTTCATCCCCACTCCTTAGGGAATTGACTGGTTCTACTCAATATATTTCTTATCGGCTGGTTATTTAAGTTCATAATTATAATTCCATTATTAATTGATATTGTAATCGACGTATTGGAAGCGAGACCCTTTTCACATCCCCTAACTTTTACCCACATAAGTCATCTGATTTCATATTTAAAACTCTTAATCCGGTTCTTTACTATTTTTATCGGCAAATAAAAAGCGGAAGACCCCCAGGAAAACTATTTATTGACTCCCACTATTCACAACACTGCCAAGTGGAAACAGACGGAATGTTCTGTCTGTTTAGACGTACATAGAAAAATCCCCAAACTGGGCTAAAAATGCTAAAATCGAAACCTACAATCAGTGAGACTAGAAAAGAAGGAAAGAAGAGACTGTGACTGTGGAACGTGGATATGAAATGAAAGTTATACGGGACACGGGAGATTGAAATGGCAAATATGTTAAGAACGGTAGATGACTACTGAATCTGGCATCCAGAGGTCCAGTGGATCAAAAGACCAGTTGTGTCAAATCGTCAACTACTTACTGTCAACTCTCTGCTGATATAGAAATAAAACGAACGATTTGCAATTTGAATTATGAATAATTATTTAATATTTGAAGTTATATTAAAACATAATTATTTAAATCCGTAAAAAGCATTAAAATTAGAATTTCAGTTTTATCAGTGATTACTGATTACTAATCAGTAATCAGTACCATTGAATTCAAAGAACTAAGAATAAGCACACTGAGCAGGGAAAGCCATCCACTGCTGTACATGGGGGTAATATGCGTCATGCTGCTAGACTTGCAGTTTTGCTTTGCAATTTGCAATATTTGCACTTTTTGCACAAATATCTGCTTGGAAAGGTTAATTAAGTTTGGCTTGTACTACTATATAATTAAGTGATTCCTAGGAAGTTGAAACTGATACCAAAACAATTTAAATTGACATGCTTCAAATCTTGTTTAGAGCCAGTTTCTACTTAGAGTAACCTTACTATATTTATAATATTTATATTGTGGCGTTTAGAGAATTCTTGGAATAGCAATTGAAGCTAACCTATGATAAATAGTGATGAGATTCATAAGTTGAGCTAGTTAATAGAAAGAATATCTGCTCATGCTTTCAGTCGTCATCATTTGCTGCTTTTCTTCATATGCAGCTTCCTTGATCTTCATCCTACAATCACGTTGTTGGGCTTCTTTGTCTACAACTTGAAAGGAATTTCCATTTGGGGAAAGTCCAATGTTTTCTGCTTTAATAGTAGTGCCAATAACTGCCAAACCTGCAAAGATGCTTTTATTTGCACACTTGTATCTCTCTCTGTGCAGCTGTGTACAAAAACAAAAAACAAAATTTGCCTTAATTAATATTTTATTTCTATAATATTTGGCTCCAACTAATACACCAAATCTTTCTTGCTTGTAAATTGTACCAGTAAGTAAATAATTAAAAATGGAGCATAAGAGAAGTATGATTCTGCAAGGCAAAGAATAAGAATAAGAATAAGAATAAGCAAAGCTGAGGGCTAAAATACAATTGAGCAACATGGATGAATCGATGAATGTTGCAGCTGTGTTGACGGACCACCATGTTTTGCAAAAAATTGGCGACCCACCTCACTCCTCTGTAACTTGTTTGTAGAATGGAATACAACTTCTCCTTCTTGCTGCACTCCATTCCTCCACCAATTGAGCAAATATTATTACACACTCCCATTGCACACTGCATCATCGCTGCTGCTGTCCTCGACTCCATATTCGAATTTCACTCATGAATGAGCCTCTTCCACTTTATCCATTCCCATTTTACTAGTAAATGTTAATTAATTATCCACTTCATTGCGCAGCTCCCATTACAGTGTGTTATTGATACATATTATCTACTTGCTTAACCCTTTCCCTGTTAGGACTCATTATTGACTGCTGTGCCGCGTATAATAAATAGTAGTTGTCATAATTTCATTGCCCTCCTCGAAGAAGTACTTACTTCTTAATGAGTGGTGTAATAATAAGTGCGATTGTTTTGAGAAAATGGATGGATGTGTGTGTGTGTGTGTGTGTAGTGAATGATGGTGATAAGGGATTTCTGTGAATGGAGTAGTAGTACAACTTTACTACAATTACAATACAGAAGAAGGAAGGAGAGAGAGAGAGAGAGAGAGAGAGAGAGAGAGAGACGGAGGAAAGGATGAAGGAGTGGGGAATGGAGAGGGAGAGACGGAGGAGGGAGAGAAGGAATGGAGGAGCAACATGGAGGAGGGAGTCGACCACCACCACCACCACCACCACCAGCAGAAGCAGAAGAAGCATCATTCAGGGTATTCAGCATTGGGCCATATTGGGCCATAGAAAGATGAAGAAGGTATAGTAGAGTGAGTATGAGTATGTACTATGTAGTGGTGGTGGTACTAGTAAAGGTTGGTTGGTGTGTTGGTGGTGGTGGCTTTTTTGTGTGTGTCGGGCACATTCAGTTGGAGTTGGTGGAGGTGGTGGTTGGAGGTGATTGCATATGGGAGAGGCAGCTTTGGTGAGGATTTTCTCATTCTGGTTCGACTGCCACCAAACGGGATGCACGAGGAACCTTTTTCATCCCACCCCATCATCATCTTGCGAACGAAGCCCCTTCCTCCTTCTCTTCCGTTAATTCACGCACCACACTACGATATAGTCTTTCATTCACCATCCACGCAAACACGACGGTCAGTTCTGTTTTTTTCAAAATTTGCTTTCTCCGTCAGAAGGGACGACAAGTTGGTGGAGTGGTGGAAGGTGACGGCGGGATCGGCGCCAACCAGAAGTGCCGGAGAGTGAAAGTTGGTGTGTTGTGGACAATCCCTCCTCCAGTGCGCGACTTCCTCTTGGTGGGAAAATATCTTCGTTATTGTTGTTATTTGACATCATCACTTATCCGTCCTCAACACACGATTCAGATATAGATACACCACCGCGTTGATATGTGTGGTAAGTTTCTTCGTTTCATTCCTTTGTCACTTATTGCGCCGTAATTCCTAGACGCCTTAATGTGTTACTTAGTGAGCAAGGTTAACGACGCAGCGAGACAAGCATTTAGTTGAAGGATGCTAGACTAGTGGTGGTGGTGGTAATAGTGATCGCAGATTCCTCATTGCTCGACGTGAAGAAGTCGTGTTGTGTGTGTAGCATTTATTCACGTCGACGAGTTTTATGGGGGGAAGTAAAATATTTCTTGTTTCAATGGTACTGGTAGTGAGGCTAGGTACTATATTAAAGAAATTAGATCTATCAGGCTGCGTTGGTTGCACGCATCTTTAAGGTCGAGGGGACTACTAACAAGGTGATGTGGAATTTTATGGAGAGGGGAAGTTTTATTGTGGTTTAATATTCAGATATAAATGACTGATTGAGTGGTGAAGATTGTAGTTTGACCATGTGATGGGATTCCCTGAACAAATTGAATTGTGGATGGCACACGGTTTTATGGGTGCCTAGGGTGTGAAGACACACTGACGGGAAATGGTAGGAAATGAACGAAAGGAAGTCAATTTGTATGAATCCGGATGATTTATTTTTTATACAATAATCGCATGTAGATTATTATGCGTCAGGTTACTTGGTAGTTGTTTAATATTATTGCGAGGGACAGGAGAGTGACATGTGTGAGTTGGATGTTGGTGAGCATTGAATGAAATTTCTGCTCCACATTTATTCACCCCTTGCACTAACACCATCCTACGTCGTAATTAGCTTTTATGATGGACTGATGGAAATTATTTTTCTGATCGATGGTTTTCATTAACTTTCAGATGAATATGAGTCATCCGCAACGTCCAGTGGAGGTGGTGGAGAAGAGAATCCTAATCCTGGCGACTCTGCCAATTTCGTGGCCACTCTAACCGAAAATGCTATCTCGGGAACGATGTTTGATAGGTAAGAATTTATATTTTTTAATATGCTTATCATTTAATTCCACTTCTTTTTCAAGCCGGCACAGTAGTACTATAGCTCTTTTTGTCCCGCGATTCAGATTTGTTTACTCAGCCTAATTACGATTGTTGTTTTAATCAGGTCTATTAGTATTATTTCCTGGACCTTTCCGTATGAGTTTTCCGGTACTGTAGTAGGAGTACACGGTGGTTTAAGTCGACTCCATGTTGATACATTTGTATAAAGTACAAAAATAGCCTCGATTCGTAGTATTTTCATTTTGCCTGCAATAATGATTTATTACTTTTAAACTGAAATTGTTACTGGACTGTTAGCGTCAAGTCATTTACTATGTTTCCAGTCAACAGGATTTCGTGATCCTGCAGTGTTAGAAGTTTATAAGTCAAAGCTACTTAAGCATTGTATTTTAAAGTTGGATTTCGAAATTAAATATCTATCAATATTAATTTTAATGTGGATTAAGGATCTTCCAGAAAAGGCTTTTAGTATATTTTATGAATGAACGGAGCATTGTTTACTTAAAAAATCATATCTCTTGTATCTTTTGTATTTGCGAGTTCGATAGGATATTGAAATGAAGCAGACGTACTTTGACATGAGCTGGGTTAAAGTGAAACATGATTGATATGAATATACAGCGATACTGTGTTTCGCTTCTTTTGATGTATAGTAATTTAGTAAGCACTTGCAAAACAGCGATAGAGTGTTGTGTAAGGCTTAATGGCGAATGTCACCAAGTGTATAGATTGTACAGAGCTTAGAGAAGTGAGAGATAATAACATTTTTGTGTATGAGTCTCATGTTTTACGAGAATCACTCTTATCATTCATTCATCATCTGAGTTAGCATATAGTACTGTTGATGAACTATGATGTAGTAGTAAGTAGTTAACTAGTGAGTACTCATCAGAATCTGAAGTCGGAGTTGGAGGCTTCATAAGTAACTCAGATCCCGCCATCATATGTGATGTGATGCTAGTAAGCTATTAAGGACCATGGTAGAAGGGGCTTGGTGTAGTTCCTTTTTATACTGTGAATACTAGTAAGTTCATCTTCCTTTTGAACTATACAGTGAATAGAATATTATTACTAAACAGACCCTAAGTAGAGGATGTGCTGGAATGTGTGAATCCTGCTGCAGACCAAGTTTTAATCTTCAAGTGAATCCCAGTCGCAGCACACACTCCCGACACTCCTACAGTAATGGGAAAGAAGGAATGAGCATTGCAGCAATATATGGATGGAACAGACTAACTTGTTTTTATGAGCAGTTTTTTGTGAGGTAGATGAAATGGAATATACTTATGATTGTTACATAAGAAAGAATTAAACGTAGCATTGATGTAGTGAGTGGCTGTGTGGTGGTTGGGTGATGTGATTTTGGCTGTTGTAGAAAGTCGAGATAAAGAAGGTAGAATGGAATGACGGGACTTGGGCTCAGTGGCTTAGTCGTTGCTGTGATGGGTACCAGTACCAGAAGAATCACTAACGTAGGACTTCAGGAGCACTGCATGTATCATCAGAAATAACAACGCATACACGTATATAACTCTTGACTGCTCATCTTTCCTCTCCATACATAAAAGCAGCTGCAGCAGTGCAGCATCCCTTTTATGTGGGTTCAAGTAGGGTGATTCCATATCATACATATATCGAGTTGAATCATACACTAGTTCTACTTCTACTTCTACTTCTATGCAACTATTGTAAGCAACTATATTGCTAAATCGTTCTGTATACCCGTGAAAACATTCCATTTAGAGGAAAGGCGATGTGTGTGTGAATGGATTGTTTGTAGTTTGTTGTAGGATGAATGAAGCTTGCATTTTTTGGTATGACGGAAAGTTGCCGTGCTATATTTTGAGTGAGTAATTTTTAGTGTGTAGGATTAACACTTGCCACGGGACTAACTAATAGTATTCGTGGTTGTATCTTGTAACTTGTAACATATCCATTTGCGGCAAAAAATATTTGCGTACTCTGCGGTTCAAATCGTTTCCTTCTGAATGCTTATCCTTGTTCAACTCTAACATTTTATTATGGGATAAGAATAAAAGTTACGGTCACGTAGAATACGAACCATTCTGCCTAACGTGCAATCGCGATGTCTGTGTGTGGTACCCAGTACCCAGTAACTGAAGATGAGATTTAAATCATGCTCTTAAAGTTACCGTTGTGTGTATAGTTGAAAATAGAAACAAAGGCCAAAGGTTTA